>JAVJIF010026899.1:0-91698 GCA_038442645.1 Agave tequilana | reverse complement strand
CACAGCACATAAACTCACACATGGATAGAAATTCCCGTACACTCACGTACACTCAGCACACCTCCTCACAAATTAAATGCACACTCTCAAATACCATGCGTAGCTAGATAAACGGAAATGCTAGATAGAGAAGGAGACTCACATAATTATGTACCTAATACCCATGCATACATTTATTGACACCCACAGTATTAATACACAGACATAATCAGCATCATCATAATATCACACATAAACCTATATGAATTTACGTACAAATATAAAATGAGAGAAGTGCACTCACATAACTTATCATGATGGCAATTAAATGTAACCACACCCCATACTGTTAAATGAATGGAGAGGGAAAATGGAGACACTCACATCATGTAATATCTACAACAATAAACCATCGCCCATATAATAACATAGGTTTCCAACTTAATTAATATACATGCATAATCATATTCCTATGCATTCAAAGATGGTAAGAGGGAAGGATCAATTCACACATTCATATTACAAAAGGAGTAGTTAGAAACACTCACATAGGAGGGGCTGCCGGGGCGATCTCCGACGACGGGCTGTTGTGTCGTTGTTGCGCTGCTGGTGCTTGTATCTGCGAGGGAATCTGATCGCTGCTGCGCGCACGTCTCACGTCGGAGGGAGGGATCCGACCAAGGGGGAACTCGGCCTGGACCGCTGCTTTAACGCTGTTGCGCTGCCGCTGTTGCTGCTGACTGTTGGCACACCAAGGTGAGAGGGGGACAGCCAGACTATGCTGCTGGCTCGCTGGATCTGCAGGGGCGCCATGGACTGTTGCTGCGGCGCACCGGGAGAAGATCTGGCTGCTGTCTTGGCGCCGGAGGAGGGATCTGGCTGCTGTTGGCCTGCTGGGCTGTCGCTCGCTGGTGGGTGCTGCTCGGCCTGCTGGAGCCGGGGAGGAGGGGCGCTGGATCTGCTGTACACGGCAGAACAGAGAGGGGAGGTGGCCATGGGGCTGCTGGGGAGATGATGCCGCTGCCAAGGAGGGGGCTGGGCTTGTTGACGGAGAAGAGAGGGAGGCCGGGAAGGGGCTCTCGTAACGGCACGGAGGAGCAACATCTAGTGTGCTGTTGATCAGGAGATGGAAGGGGTGTAGATGGGGTGTTGGCGGCTGTGTGTTGGGAGAAGATTAGGATGGTGATTAGGTGGTTAGGATTTGGTGGGATTATGATAGGTTGTTAGGATTTAGGATTATATGGATAGGATATTGGTGAGTTTGGGTTCGATTTAATGGGTATAGGCTAACGGGTCCAAGAACAAAAGGTATGCAAAAATCAAGGAGGAAAATAATGGTACAAACACAATACATACTTTACAAAAAAAATAAATAAATAAAAATACAGTATCTCAATTTAGGGATATTACATTCTACCCACCTATAAAAATTTCGTCCTCGAAATTCAAATAAAGCAGGGAATGATAGAAAGAATCCAAAATCAAGAGAGAACACAACAAGCTTCCACGTCGCCTCGTTGGGACACACACGATTCCGTTGCGCGCTCTGATCTCTGCTACCAGCTTTAGAATGAAATGGCCAATCCCAAGAGACAAGATCAGAAAATAGAATCGATAAGGAAAAGGAACAAGCTGGAACAAAGATTGCTCTAGAAGAAGAGATGCAATCAGAGATATCAAAAGATCGAAGAGATAGATTTTCAAGGAAGACGGTCGAATCCAATGGAGTCAATATCATCGTATAGATAGTATATTTATTTGCAGTGTAATTATAGGTCGTTCAAGTTATTGGTAAGAATCAAGTCCGTTTTATGTCGAAACCTGGCTCTGATACCAAAAAAAACCCTGTCACGCCCCGCTTCCCAAAATACGTGAAAACGGAGTCGCGACGAGAGTCGGCGACGTATATACGCGAGGAAAATACCCCACGTATACACGCTAAGCTAAGTAACCTGAACAAGCTATAAATCTAAACCAAGATTAATCAATAATCACTGCAATATCTCATATAACATCCACGCATGATATCATATAAAAAGCACTGGAATAGAGAGTGAATCTGATATGCATGAATCAAGAAAAATATAGGAACAGGAATAAGAAGAGGTAGAATACCAGAATAAAAGGGAGAGGACCCTAGCTCCTCGCAATATGTATGGTCTCATCGAACACCTGCACGACAGAAACAAGCGTCCAATATCTGGACGTGCAAATCCAGGGTCGTCAGAAAGCGACCTGGTGAGTGTGTGTGTAAAGGGAAAAGCTCGTGCATGTAAACAGTGTGCATAAATAATATAAGAACAACTGCAGATATAAGAAACTGAATAACAAGATAAATAACTGAACTGTAGTATAACTGATAACAAACATGAATAAGACATAAGACGCCTATCACAACTGTGAGCAAGCAACTGATGTCAAGATGTGTACCTATCTCATGTCATTAGTCTGGGATACAATCTGGTCCTGGTTACAATCATGTGTATAGCCATATGTCATAAGACAGAGTATCAATTCAAGCATAACACAATATGTTTCATTCAAACCATTCAATAACAATCAGTAGTGTTCTTTGTTATCTTTGTCCCTTTCCCACGGCGTCCCACAACACCGACAGTTCACACTGGAGCCCGCACTTCCAGTAGAACTCATCCGAACTCCGATATGCGGGTATCATTGTTCGGATAGGGAATAGACCAAATAACATAAGGTCAAGGTGTTATCAGCATACAAGTACGTGTGGTGTTAATATGCACTGAGAATGTTTATCACGCTAACACCAGGTGGCACAATCAGGAGATATAGCCCTACAGATTCAAGAGGTGGCCCCCACCACGTGTATGGTGTGGCACTTTGCTCCGTGTGGCACTTTGCTCTGAGGGGAATGGATTCTAGAGGTGGCCCCTACGGATTCAAGAGGTGGCCCCCACCATGTGTATGGTGTGACACTTTGTTCCGTGTGGCACTTAGTTCCATTCAGGATCCACCGACGCTTGCACGATTGTGGGATACATCCTCGTCATCCCGACCCAGGCGGCATGGTCCGCCGGACGCCGGTCTGACTGTGCTATTAACAGGGTAACAGTGCAGGGGACATGAGTACAGAGGTACAGGAGTCCAGGGTACAGAAATACTAGATGTCAGGTAGCAGTAATATAGTCATGCCAAGGTCCCGTGAAAGGTGCCAGGTGTACAGTCAGTTAGGTAGTGCCATTAATAACAATCAATATCTATGCCATTTCAATTGCTGGGATGATACGGTGACGGTAACAATATCAGTACAGTAATCGTATACACAGTGAACAATATCGGTAACAGTGAATAGTAACAGTAACCGTGTATACGATGAATAATAAAACTGTAAAAGGTGTTACAGTCAACAATCATTTCCCAGTAACTTTCAGTAACAAGAATTATTATAGTAAAATGTCTGGACACTAATCCCTTACAATACAATCCCATATAGAATCAGTCAAATCATCGACAAAATAATATCACACCTACTTGTCCTTAATATCCAAAAAGTGATGGTCGGAATATCAGACAATTAACACTATACATATAACATGAATTTCTAACCACTCATATACGCACTTATTTCTCATCCTATCAATAACTCCGATCCCTAAGTCTTCACAAATTCTCACTTCGATAAAGGTTAATCATAAGATCCCAAAACTCAGTGATATATCAGATACATGAATCTAGGATCTATCAGGTCAGGTCAATTCAATCAATATCTATTCCTCAAAACCATATTCATCAACTATGGCCAAGACCATAACTAAAGGGTAGAGTCTCCATCCAAATAAGAAAGCTAAATACAGCAGTCAGGCCAAGGTTAGTCGACTAGGGGAGATGAGCAAGTCGACTAGGGTGAGGTTTAGTCGACTAACAGGTGGACTAAGTCGACTAACAGGTGGACTAGTTGACTAACAGGGAAGCCAAGTCGACTACATAAATATAGGTCAGCACACAAGGCTACACAACTTCCAGGACATCCAACTAGTCGACTATAGATATGATAAGTCGACTAATTGTGCTATTAGTCGACTACAAGAAAAGGGCAAGTCGACTAGGGTAGCTATTAGTCGACTATAGGAATGGGGTAGTCGACTAGGGTAAGTCCCAGTCAATAAACATGAAGTGCACAACTATTTAAATAGGTACCTAGTCGACTATAGGGCAATAGTTAGTCGACTAACAGGTGTATTAGTCGACTTACAGAGGAGTAAGTCGACTAATGTAGGTTACAGTCAACAAACAGAGAGTTGCTAACTTTCTGAACAGGCACCTAGTCGACTAAGGAGTAAGTTAGTCGACTGGAAAGGGTATTAGTCGACTATAACAGGGCAAGTCGACTAATAAACCTGGCTGTGTGTATGATCAGGGCTTCCAACAATTCCTAAAGTACACCAATTAAAAGACACATACTCATATACCCTTACATCCATTCACAGCACATAAACTCAACATGGATAGAAATTCCCGTACACTCACGTACACTCAGGCACACCTCCTCACAAATTAAACGCACACTCTCAAAATACCATGCGTAGCTAGATAAACGGAGAATGCTAGATAGGAGAAGGAGACTCACATAATTATGTACCTAATACCCATGCATACATTTATATGACACCCACAGTATTAATACACAGACATAATCAGCATCATCATAATAATCACACATAAACCTATATGAATATTACAAACAATATAAAATGAGAGAAGTGCACTCACATAACTTATCATGATGGCAATTAAATGTAACCACACCCATACTGTTAAATGAATGGAGAGGGAAAATGGAGACACTCACATCATGTAATATCTACAACAATAAACCAATCGCCCATATAATAAACATAGGGTTCCAACTTAATTAAATATACATGCATAATCATATTCCTATGCATTCAAAGATGGTAAAGAGGGAAGGATCAATTCACACATTCATATTACAAAAAGGAGTTAGAAACACTCACATAGGAGGGGCTGCCGGGGCGATCTCCGACGACGGGCTGTTGTGGTCGTTGTTGCGCTGCTGGTGCTTGTATCTGCGAGGGAATCTGCTCGCTGCTGCGCGCACGTCTCACGTCGGAGGGAGGGATCCGACCAAGGGGGAACTCGGCCTGGACCGCTGCTTTAGCGCTGTTGCGCTGCCGCTGTTGCTGCTGGACTGGTGGCACACCAAGGTGAGAGGGGGACAGCCAGACTATGCTGCTGGCTCGCTGGATCCGCAGGGGCGCCATGGACTGTTGCTGCGGCGCACCGGGGAGAAGATCTGGCTGCTGTCCTGGGCGCCGGAGGAGGGGATCTGGCTGCTGTTGGCCTGCTGGGCTGTCGCTCGTTGGTGGTGCTGCTCGGCCTGCTGGAGGCTGGGGAGGAGGGGTGCTGGATCTGCTGTACACGGCAGAACAGAGAGGGGAGGCGGCC
This sequence comes from Agave tequilana, assembly GCA_038442645.1. Classification (NCBI taxonomy): domain Eukaryota; kingdom Viridiplantae; phylum Streptophyta; class Magnoliopsida; order Asparagales; family Asparagaceae; genus Agave; species Agave tequilana. Next base: position 86,280 of record JAVJIF010026899.1, on the reverse strand, counting down.
ATGGGGCTGCTGGGGAGATGATGCCGCTGCCAAGGAGGGGGCTGGCTTGTTGACGGAGAAGAGAGGGAGGCCGGGAAGGGGCTCTCGCAACGGCACGGAGGAGCAACAGCTAGTGTGCTGTTGATCGGGAGATGGAAGGGGTGTAGATGGGGGTGTTGGCGGCTGTGTGTTGGGAGAAGATTAGGATGGTGATTAGGTGGTTAGGATTTGGTGGGATTATGATAGGTTGTTAGGATTTAGGATTATATGGATAGGATATTGGTGAGTTGGGTTTCGGTTTAATGGGTATAGGCTAACGGGTCCAAGAACAAAAGGGTATACAAAAATCAAGGAGGAAAAATAATGGTACAAACACAATACATACTTTACAAAAAATAAATAAATAAATAAAAATACAGTATCTCAATTTAGGGATATTACACCTTCTCCCAAAAAAAAAAGAAAAACTTTATTCATTTCTCAACCTATATAAGTAGTAGGCTTTGTATCATCTCTCATTCCATTATAACCAATTGAAATTTGGTAGACAGGCTGCTGGTTCGGATAAAACAACCCAAAATGATTTTCGGTCTCTGCTCCTCTCTTCTGATCTTCATAGCAAATAAGTACGTTTCAAGTGGTCCTGGCCTCTTTGGTGTCCCTTGGCCAACATGTTTGATCACATTTTGATTTTACGTTTGCCCGACTGTAGTAATAACCGGATCACCACCACCAGACGGCCTGCCGCTCTCTGACACGACAATGCAAACATTGGCTCCTCCCCCCTTCTCGGCTCCTCCCCCTTCTCTAATGCCGAGTAAAATGTATCCACTATCGCATCAAAGAGATTCTGGTAGTCGTTCCGGCCATCATTTAAGCCAGTCCCAGTTGCGCTGAACAAGGCATATTCAAGGCAAATATTTGCTCGATTGCCAATGTAACTGAAGTAAGGATACACATTTGCCAGAAACGGCGCGCCATTGTTGGCCAAGAACTGTATGATTGGCTGCATGACAGGTTGCGCTTCAGGAGTAAACACTCCAGCAGATGGAGGAAACCTGCTGATAACGGCCAGCTGCATTCAGGGCATTCTGTACTGCATTGCCGGAAGCACATATTCCCCGGGTTCACCTCCTCACCGACAGCAATGTATTGAAATGAGACATCGGGTGCATAAGCCCATACATTTGTTTGGACCCAGGACTTCGCGAGGTTAGTGTCAGAAGTTGGTTATCGACGTCGACAATGACCTGGATGTTGGACCCCATGAGGGCCTCCAGCACGCCTTGGTCCGACCAGTAGAGCCTCATCGCGCCTATGTTTTTCGATTTGTAGAGGGCGACGCCATCGCTGGCTGGGGCAGGTTGGACCCAAGCATTCCATAGCAAACCCCAACGGGTTGCGCAGCTAAAAAAAACCGCAAGTTAGTGTTCACCTGTTTCATTAAAAAAATGATAATGAAACATATTTACCTGCCAGCAAACCGAATCTTGAAGCAAAGAGCTCGAGGACAACAAGAGAGAGCTGGCAGATTATATTCATTGGAACTGACAGGAGGAATCAAATTTGATGTTGATGAAGTGCTTGTGTTTTGAAGAGCTTAGGCCCTTGTATTTATAGGGATTGCTGTGCAAGTGTATGTCGTATTATATGGTGAGCGCGCCATCCTTTTTGAAAATTTTTGTGAAGGATGAACTGATTTTATATTGTAGCTTTTTGTTTATAGAAAGGGAAATTTCTTACATATAGTTTGGAATAAGGAAAATTGGACAAAGGTGATGATTTTGATGATTGGAGGTAACAAAATATAGTGTTTGGGAGGCCTCATCACTGGTTGCAGAAACCTGGTGAGTGTGCATATTGAATCATTGATTGACTCATTTCATTGAAGGTGAGAAGGGTTTTCAAAGACTAGTAAAAACAGTGGGCTGAAATTTTCCCATGCTGGCTAAGAAACAATCCTAAAATTTAGTTTGGATTTAACAATGAATATCACCACAAATTTTGATATTTTTTTTTTAGGAAAAGAATTTTTGATATTATGAAATATTCTAAATTTCAAAGTTTGAGAATCTGATAAGATCACAATTTACTCTACAAGATATTATGAAGGTGACAAGGTTTCAAAGACTAATCAAAATCAAAATACATATTACTCTACGAGATACTCAAGGAATTTCTAAAAGCTTCACCTTTGAGAAATTGATGAAATTATAAATATTGACCCAAATTTTCATTTTTTTTCAGCAAGGTGCGTGTTGATCTTTAGCTAGGCCTTGCAACATATCGAACTTCTCTTAGAATTAGCATATTAGATACTAATGATCAGTCTGATGACCCGGGTCACAATTTTGCCATCACCATTGGAGACATTTTAATTAAATTGTAATGTTTCCCTCAGGGAAAAAATTATATAATGTTTATGCCATTTATAAAGATAACTATCGTAGCATAATGGTGACTAGAGTGCGGTTATTTAAACCCCAAAGAAGTAATAAGTAGCCTAAAAATAAGTTAAGATTTTCTTAAACAGTTTCACCCTCAAAAGAAAATTCAAAATATAGAATTAATTTTTCAAATATTGCAATTTTACCACAACAATTAGTTAGTATACCCCATGTAATTAGTAAGTACACCAAACTTCTATAACTTTAATCCTTCTTCAAGCTCACAAGTCTCTATATTACTCAACTCATAAATCTTAGAAATTTTAGACTCATCACCGTTAAAAAGTCACCCACTTTGGATTCGTCATTTGTAATCTCGTTGGCTTCATAATTAGTTGCCCACCTTCTTCCACCGGTCAAGATGACTTCATTGCACCCATTACCTTCTTCCAATTAGATAACTTGATGATCAAGCGATCCAGTTAGAACTCTGTTCTTGAATTCATCACACAAATCACAGACATCTCAACACTTTTTCCCATCAATGAGTAGACATCAATGGACTATTTTCACCGTCATATGTCTCTGCCATGAAGTAATCAACGCAAAGAAAGGTATAAACTCAACTACAAACAAATACAATCATGACACATACCTAGAAACGATACTAAATAAGATTGTCGTGCCATCACACAACACATTGATCTTTGCTATGCTATATAACTCCGTTGTAGGAAAAGTAGATGATTTTTAGCATATATGACCAAATTGTCCCTGTTATGAAATGATGGCCGCCAATCTTTACTGTGTATTATTAATGATTTTACTATGCGATGACGCAAGCATGCATAATGACTGCATAGTATTCTAAAGTTTTTTTTATAAATAGGCCCTTCCTGATTCATTTCAATGTATACTTCAGAAATCAATAAGAATTCCTACTTCTACTTTGTCTCTAGAATTTTCTGTTCGGTGTTATAATTTCTCAGGTTTTACAACACGTTATCAGCACGAGCGCTCTAGTTCTGTCCCCAGCCTCTACCTCCATCAGCTCAGAGAAAAAGTTCTATCACAAGCCTCTACCTCCATTAGCATAAGGTAAAAGTCTTGTCACGAGCTTCTACCTTCATTACTCAAGGAAAAGTCATATTACAAGTTTCAGCCTCTGCCTCTACTATCTCAAGGTAAAAATGACAAGTTATTCTACTTATAATACTCTTATAACACCACTATTATAATGAAAAGAGGCTCTGCCACCTATTTATAATAATGTGATCTAATTATGAAAAACTAGATTATTATACAAATTATATTCATATAACACCACTACTATATTTAAAAGGAGACCTGCCATCTATTTATATTAAGTGATGTGATTATGACAAGCTAATAATATTTCTTATTATTATCTTTACTAACCTTTCAATTGATGCTTGCGTGGAATAAACCCCAAACTATCAATATTGTATACTTTATTACCCTGCTATTTATATTTGTATAAACACACACTGAAAGGTTTACTGAGTAGCGTGGTGTGCCAATGTTTATTTCAATATTTATTGCTTTATTAATTATGTCTGCAAAATACCCACCAAGTAGAGTGGTGTGCCTATATTATAGCTCAAAAATATATGTAGTACAATATTTTTTTTACCATTTTCTTAATTATAACATTTAATTGTATAAAATTCAAATTGCTTTTTTTCTCTCCTCCAACGGCTATAAACGGCTATAAACGACTAGTTTTTACTCTATAAATTAGTGAATTCTAAACTACATAACTCACTTCTCAATCTCTCTTCATTCTCAAAAATTTTTTCATCATCTCCACAAGCTTATTAGTAAAATTTTTCGCAAGATAGTTAGTCTATTTTTGAAATTTATTATTGTCGCCGTCATCATCAATACTTTTATTCTTTTTGTTGTAGATTGTATCCAAGTGATTCTCATCTGAACTTTTTAATTTAATGTTCATCTTTCTTCTTTTGTTTGTCACATTATGATTGAAATGTAAGTTTTACTATTTTGTTGTGAAATAAAATGTTGTGATCTTAATTATTTTTTTATGTTGTTATAGTTATCACTATATCAAACTTTACAAAACTTGAGTTCATTTCACTTGATATTACGGGAAGGAATTATATGTCTTGGGTTATTGATATAGAAATGCATCTCGAGTTAATCAGTCTCACTGAAACCATAAAAGAGATAAACTCTACGTCGTCATAAGATAAAGCAAAGTAACAATCTTTATTCGCATAAATCTTAATGAATGTTTAAAATGTGAATATCTTACAGTAAGAGACCCAAGTGTCTTGTGAAAAAATCTCAAAGAAAGACTTGATCATCAAAAGAAAGTTGTGCTCTCTGCCACGCATGATGAATGGAATGCTTTGCGCTTCTAAGACTTTAAGAAAGTTAGCGATTATAACTCTGTAAAGTTCAGAATAGTATCCCAATTGAAATTCTACGGGGTGGATATCACAGATAAAGAAATGCTGGAGAAAACTTTCTCCACATTTCATGCATCTAATATAACACTGCAACAATAATATAGGTTGCGTGATTTAAAGAAATATTCTAAACTAATTTAATTTCTTCTTGTGACAGAGAAGAATAATGAACTTTTGATCAAAAATTATCAGTCTCGTTCCACTGGTTCAGCAGCATTTCTAGAAGCAAATGCTGCATTTTCTAAAAATTATAGACAAGAATATAATCATGGTCGTGGTCGTGGTCGTGGACATGGTCGTGGCCATGGAAGCGGTCGAAGTGGTTTTTACAACCCTTCACAAAACAACGCGATCCACAAGAAGCATTGTATAGAAAAACATGATAAAGGAAAAGATGTTCATGAAAGTTCTCTTCAGAATCCTGAAGGTTCCTATTATAAATGTGGCTCTAAAGAGCAATGGTCTCGAGTGTGTCGAACACCGGAGCGCCTTTGTAAGCTTTACAAGGCATCCTTGAAAGGAACAGATAATGAAGTGAATTTCACTAAACATGATGATCCTATGAATGATTCAACTCATCTGGATGCTTCAGACTTTACTGATGATTTTGTTAATTTTTCAACCCATTGTGATTATATGAAACTAGTGATAATTAGATATATGATTGTATTACCATATTTTGTTATTTGTAATTGTCAAATTTGTCTTTGAATGTAATATTTTATTTATAATAATATGTTTATTATTTTATTCTCACCAAATAATTTATTTTGCATGAAACTTGATATGGATTATTCTAATGATGAAGTCAAGACCAAAACTAGAGATATTTGCATACCGGATAGTGGTACAACACACACTATTCTCAAACATAAAAAAGTACTTCTCTGATTTAAAACTAACAAAGGCAATCATTAATACAATATCAGATCCTATAGACTTGATTGAAGAAACTGGTAAAACCAGCTTTATATTGCCAAATGGAACAAAATTTTTTTATAAAAGACGTTTTGTTTTCACCAAAATCCAAAAGAAATTTGTTGAGTTTAATGATATATATCTTCATGGATATGATACTCAGTCTGCAACTGAAAGAAATATGAAGTATATTTATCTTACTACTTATGTATTAAGAAAGAAGTACATATTAGGAAAACTACTAAAGCTTTCCTCAGGATTGCATTACATATATATAAATGTGATAGAGTCGCATATGATAGTTAAAGAAGAGACAGAGACATTAACTTTGTGACATAACCGTTAGGTCATCCTGATTCAATAGTGATTCGAAGAATTATTGAGAATTCACATAGACATACATTAAAAGGCTAGAAGATCCTTCAAACTAGTAAAATTCCATGTGAGGCTTGGTTTCTAGGAAAATTAATCATGAGACCATCACCAGCTAAAATAAAAACTGAATCACCAACATTTCTTGAACGTATCCAAGGTGATATATGTGGGCCTATACACCCACTGTGTGGACCATTTTGATATTTTATGGTATTGATAGATGCCTCTAGCGGATGATCACACGTTTGTTTATTATCAACTCGCAATGTGACATTTGTGAGATTTCTTTCTCAGATAATTAGATTACGAACACAATTTTCTGATTATACAATTAAGAAAGTTAGACTTGACAATGCCGGTGAGTTTACATCTCAGACTTTTAATGATTATTGTATGACAATTAGGATTGCTTTTGAGCATCATGTTGCCCATGTATATACACAAAATGGTTTGGCTGAATCACTGATTAAGCGCCTCCAGCTTATTGCTAGACCATTAATAATAAGAACAAAACTTTCTATTTCTATATGGGGTCATGCAATTTTACATGCTGCAACATTAATTCGCATCAGACCAAGTGCATATCATGAGTACTCCCCTCTATAATTAGCATTTGGTCAAGAACTAAATATTTCCTATCTTAAAATTTTTGGTTATACGGTATATGTACCGATTGCTCCACCACTACGTACAAAGATGGGTCCTCAAAGAAGACTTGGAATATATGTCGGCTATGAATCTTCTTATGTTATAAGATATCTTGAGCCTAAAACCGGTGATGTTTTACGGCTCAGTTTGCCGATTGCCATTTCAATGAGGCAATTTTTCAGCAATAGGGGGAGAAAAGAAACAGCTGGAGAAGGAGATTACATGAAATGAACCATCCTTATTGCATCTTAATCCTCACACAAAACAATGTGAGTGAGAAGCGCAAAAGATTATACATTTACAAGAAATAGCAAATCAATTACCAGATGCGTTCACGGCTACGAAAAGAGTGACTAAATCATATAAACCAGCTGTAAATGCTCCTGCTCGGATTAAAATTAAAGGACAATCCGATAATGAAGTCACTAATGAGTTTAAGACACGCCTGAAGCGTGGTAGACTAATCGATTTCAAAGATTAAAATCCTCAAAAAAGAAAAGGAGCAGATAAGCATGATAACCCCAATGTAAAAGAATGTGTTCTAGAAGAAACACAAAATAAGACAAATCAAGAGATGAAAAATCCTGAAGGTATAGAAAATCATGAGATCTCTATTGATTATGTCAATACAAGAGGATTATGGAATCGAAATAAGATGAAAATATGGATGAAATATTTTTCTATTTCGTAGCATGTGATATCATTAACGAAAGTGAGGATCCTGAATCAAGATCCGTCACTGAATGTCAAAATAGACATGATTGGATAAAATGGAAAGACGTTATACAGGCTGAATTAAATTCACTTAATATTTGGATTTATTATCCTCATGCCTGAAGCTGTGAGACCAGTAGGATACAAATGGTTTTTGTGCGAAAACACAACGAGAAAAACGAGATTATTAGGTACAAGCTCGACTTGTTGCTCAAGATTTTTCACAAAGGCATGGAATTGATTATGAAGAAACGTATCTCCAGTAATGGATGCAATTACATTTAGATATTTAATCAGCCTAGCAATTTCTAAAATTTAGAAATACGTCTTATAGATGTTTTTACAGCTTATTTATATGGGTCGCTTGATAGCGATATTTATATGAAAATCCCTGAAGGATTTAAGATGCCTGAAGCATTAAGTTTAAACCCAAAGAATTATATTCGATCAAATTACAAAGATTGTTATATGGGTTAAAACAATCATGGTGCATGTGGTATAATCGCTTTAAAATCACCTAGAGGGGGGTTGAATAGGTGATAATGCGAATCAATGCACAAATTAAAAATGTTATGATGCAACGATCACTCGAAACAAGACTAGAAGCCGAATACCCCGTGAAGGGATCTGAACTCCTTCCTCGTGATTCCTCTAGATAAGAGTTTGAGGTGCGTAATGCAATCTTGTAGTGTGAGTATTGATCGACAATATAGCAATGATTATGAAGCAAGTAAATGTAGCAACGAATATAGAGCAAGTAAATGAAGCAATGAATATAAGCAAGTAAATGAAGCAAGTAAACCAATCGCAAACACTGAGATTTGTTCCGAGGTTCGAGCACCCAGCTCTACGTCCCCGTCTTCACCCAGAAGGATTTCTAACAATTATAACTTTCACAAAGAGTTATAACCACACCGGAGTACCCAACTCCTCAATCTCACTCCTCTAATCCAAAGGTAGTGGAGCCACAAATATAAGAATCTCTTGGTGATCAAAAGACCACAAACCCTCTTTTGAAAAACCTTTTTCACTTACAAAAATCCTAGAGAATAATGTGTAGGATTGAAACTCAAGTTTTGTAAGTGAAAAAGAAAATGAAATTGAAGAGAGTTTAGAACCAAAAACTTCAGTAAATAGAGAAAATTTTGAGCACAAAAACAGAGAACAAAAATTTCTTTTGAAAGCCTTTAAACTTGAATATTTTTTGCAAATGATTGTTGTAAATACCTCAACCCTAATCATCCCTATTTATAGGATAAGGGTAGGGATTAAAGAGTAAACTAATATAATAAGAAATTAAGAAGTATTTGACCCAAAAGCCAGCCCCTAAACTCATTTAGAGACAAAACACATTTTAAAACGTGTTAAAATAACTAGCCATTAAGGCTGAAATCAAGCCACGGTCAACCGGGTTTTCAAAAAATTTAGCCGTTGCCAGCCCACGGTCGACCGCCCGGTCGACCGAAACAAACAGAGAGTAGAGGAATTTCAGTCGGCCGAAGGTCGGTCGACCGAAATGGGTCCGGTCGACCGCCCGGTCGACCGGGAGACGTGCACACATGCACGCACCCAAACGGTCAGAAGCCCGGTCGACCGGTCGGTCGACCGTTCTGACCTGAAACAAAGCCGGTCGACCACCCGGTCGACCGCAGCAGGCCAAAAATCAGTCTTTTGAAAAAGGGTTTTGAAAAACTTGATAGTTTTCAAAATAGTTTTGATCAAGACTAGGTATAATAAATAAAATAAAGTTTGTAGGTAATATATATATAAATTATTTGTATATGGAGAAATTTCTTTTAGAAAAATCATGTGCACAAAAACTTGTGTGTAGGGAATTTTGAGCTTCAAACCTATTCACTATTCTTTAACAAACTATAAATCTAAAACTTAAACAAATAAATTCTCTGAGCCACAATGAAGTCTCTGAGCCATGTTATACCAAGTTAGAGCCTTCTCTTCTATGAACACTTCCTCTTGTGCCATTTGCCTTATAAGCATCATAAACCTTGCAAACCTTACAATAGCTAAGAAAGGCCATCATGAATGGTACTAACCTGAAACTCATCTTAAACAACTTATTAGTACCATATAGCTTCTATGTGTTTTGTTATCATCAAAACTTAAACAAATGGAGAGTGTAACCTTCGGGCCAACAATCTCCCCCTTTTTGATGATGACAAAACATATAGGCTATATAACAAGATATAAAAGAGAGATAATACTCCCCTTAAATAATGCACTATTTAAACAAGTATAAAACAAGTTTTCATGAGATAACAATAAAACACAAAACATCAATAAAACACATATCATAACACATATTTCTCCCTCTTTTTGTCATACATCAAAAAGGGATAAATTAGCAAGAAAACCTTCTTATTCAATAACACAGACATTAAGTTCACCACATATAAAAGAAAATCTATTAAAGTCAAGAGTTTAGTGAAAATATCGGCAAGTTGCAAATCAGAAGAAACATAATCAATCTCAATATCACCTTTCTCAAAATGATCTCTAAGAAAGTGATATCTAATCTCAATGTGCTTGGTCTTACTATGTTGATTTGCATTCTTAGTCATATGAATAGTACTAGTATTATCACAAAATATTTTTATATGGTCATAATGCAAATCATAAAATATGGTCATAATGTTTCATCCAAAGAACTTGTGCACAACAAGCCCCTGCCGCAACATACTCCGCCTCGGCGGTTTGAGAGGGCTACCGAATTTTGTTTCTTAGAAGACCATGAAACAAGACAATTACCAAGAAATTGACATGTTCCACTAGTACTCTTTCTATCCACTCTACAACTCGCATAGTCGGCATCTGAAAAACTCGTCATTGAAAAATCCCCAGTTTTCGGATACCATAGACCTATTCCAATAGTGCCCTTAATATAACGAATGATGCGTTTTACCGCAATTAGATGAGATTCTTTAGGACACGATTGGAATCTAGCACAAAGACACACACTAAACATGATATCCGGCCTATTAGCCGTTAAATACAACAGCTACCAATCATGCTTCTATATAACTTAATATCAACACACTTACCTTGGTCATCCTTATAAAGCTTGGTGGTAGTTGCCATGGGAGTGTTGCAAATTTTTGAACCTTCAAGTCCAAATTTCTTGATGAGTTCCTTGGAGTACTTGGCTTGACATATGAAAATCGCATCACACATTTGCTTGATTTGGAGTCCAAGAAAATAATTTAATTCACCCATTAATGACATCTCAAATTCACGTTGCATACACTGTTCAAACTCCTTGCAAAGAAACTCATTAGTAGAACCAAAAATTATATCATCAACATATATTTGCACTATAAGAATGTCACTATCAACATGCTTAGTAAATAATATTGTGTCTACTTTGCCTTTAACAAAATCATTTGAGAGAAGAAAACTAGAAAGCTTTTCATACCAAGCTCTTGGAGCTTGTTTTAAACCATACAAAGCTTTATCCAACTTGAAAACAAAATTAGGATGTACATGATCCACAAAACCGGGAGGTTGTTCAACATAAACTTCTTCATTAATAAAACCATTTAAAAATGCACTTTTTACATCCATTTGAAAAAGTTTAAAATTTTTAAAAGATGCATAAGCTAGTGTAATCCATATGGCTTCAAGCCGTGCTACGGGTGCAAAGGTCTCCTCAAAGTCGATTCCTTCAACTTGAGTGTAACCTTGGGCCACTAACCTAGCCTTATTCCTAATAATATTTCCTGACTCATTCATTTTGTTCCTAAAAATTCACTTAGTACCAATTATTGGTCTATCGTGGGGTCTAGGAACAAGGTGTCAAACTTGGTTGCGCTCAAATTGATTGAGCTCTTCTTGCATAGCTAGCAACCAATACGAGTCACCCTCGGCTTCGAGGATGTTCTTAGGTTCAAAATGAGAAATGAATGCAAAATTACCACACAATTCATGGAGTTTGGAGCGAGTAGTTACCCCGTTGATACATCACCTATGATGAGATCTTTGGGATGATTTGTAGCGTATCTCCAATCTTTAGGAAGTGGTTGAGAGTTTTCCACTTCATCCTTTTGAACTTCACTAAGGGGTTCTTGCTTTTCTTCTTAAATGGGTGAGTCCTTCAAGGATATTTTCTCCATGTCCTCACCTAATGAGTCAATCTCTACAACATTCTCAACAATAGTATTAGATTATTCAAATTTAACATGCATGGATTCTTCAATAGTATAAGTAGATTTATTTAATATTCTATAAGCTTTGTTAGTACTAGAATATCCAACAAATATTGCTTCATAAGTCTTAGCATCAAATTTACCCAATTATCTTTAGTGTTCAAAATAAAACACTTGCATCCAAAAACTTTAAAGTATGAAACATTCGGTTTTCTTAAATGATAAATTTCAAAAGAGGTTTTGAAAGTATTTTTACACAAATAAATACGGTTTGATATGTAGCATGCAGTGTTTACGGCCTCGGCCCATAAATATTGTGGGAGCCCATATTCACTTATCATAGTCCTAACCATTTCTTGAAGAGTTCTATTCTTCCTTTCTACTACTCTATTTTGTTGTGGAGTTCTAGGACATGACATTTCATGCTTAATTCTCTTTTCATCACAATAAGTCATGAAGAGTTGGTTAACAAACTCACCACCTCTATCACTTCTTATTTTTAAAATTGAAAATCCTTTTCCTTTTTCAACCGTTTTTCGAAAAATCTTAAAATGCGAAAAAGTTTGATCTTTGTGTTCCAAAAAGAAAACCCAAGTGAATCGAGAAAAAATCATCAACTAAAACAAAAACATATTTACTTCCATTTAAGCTTTTAGTTTTAGTTGGTCCAAAAAGATCCATGTGAATCAATTCTAATGGCCTAGTTGACATGATATCCTTGATTGGTTTGAAAGAAGACTTGGTTTGTTTCCCAAGTTGGCACGCACCACAAATGCGGTATTTTTCAAACTTCAAGTAAGGAATACCTTTCACCAATTCCTTAGAATTAATTCTAGCAATATGATCAAAGATGCATGTCCTAATCTTCTATGCCAAAGCCATGAAATCTCATCAAAAGCATTCAAGCATTTAGTAGAACAATCCAAATTAAGCATGTCAATAATATAGACATTATTTTTACGAAATCCGGTGAGAATACAATCATTGGTTTTACAATCAAAAATTTTGCAAGAAGATTCATCAAATACAACTTTAAGACCACGATCACAAAGTTGACTTATACTAAGCAAGTTATGTTTAAGTCCATCAACAAGAACAACATTTTCTATTAAAGGAGATGCACCAATCTTAATGTTACCTATACCGATGATGATGCCCTTGGAGTCATCTCCGAAGGTGACGGTGCCACCTTCATCGTACCTTGATAGGGTTGTGAAGTTATTGATATCTCATGTCATATGCCTTGAACAACCACTATCAAGGTATCACCGCTCCTTACGTCTTGGAGCCTTGGTGTGTACCTACATCAAATAATTTAGAACTTGATTTTGGTACCCATATTTTCTTGGGTCCTAAAGAGTTAGTGTCACGAACCCACACAAGATTATTTGTCCTATTTATATGATCATAGCAAAATTTAGCTAAATGGCCATTCCGACCACAATAAATGCATCTATAAATTCTTCCATATTTAAATGCATAATGAGTGTGTGGCTTACGAACAAGTGAATTGTGAGCATGAGTAGTTTTAACATGAGTGTCATGTGAAGTGTTGGCATGATGAGCATGAGAATTTTTAGCAGGAGTTGTTTTATCATTCTTAGCATGTGGAGTGTGCAAATGCTTTTTTGAAAACATTTTCTCTAATTTATTAGTATTAAAAGCACATTCTTTTAAAATATTTCCAAAATCATTGATTTTAATTTTTAACAAGGATAATTCATTTTCATCAAATTTTGAAAATTTAGCTTTACAAGTAACTTTATAAGCATCAAACTCTCTTTTTGTTGAAATAAGATTAGAAGAAAGTTCATCTTTTTCTTTTGAAGAAATTGCAAGTTGATTTTTGAGCATCTCAATTTCCTTTTTCAATTTAGAACATTCTACCTTTTTATCATCAAAACTTTCAGAAAGTTCAACAAAAGCATGTTCTAACATTTCTCTACTTAATTCATTTTCATCATCAAGAGGTTGAGTGGTTACCTTGGGTGTGTTTACCATGAAACACATATTTGCTGTGTCGACCTCATCTTCGAATTCACTTTCCGAATCCCAAGTGGCTTTGTATACCTTCTTTTCAACCGGCCTCTTTTGCTTCAAGGAGGAAGTCATCTTTTTCTTGAAATCGGGACAATCGGCCATGATGTGTCCAGGTTTCCGACAATTGTAGCATATGATCCTTTTCTCCTCCTTCCCTTCCCATCGCTTTCTATAGTTGAGTTTATTCTTGCGGTATATCCTCTTTACATTTCTCACTAGGAGAGATAGCTCTTCATCCTCTTCTTCATCTTCTTCATCGTCGTAGTTGGTAGAGAAAGACTTGAAAGTTATGGACTTCTTCTTTTGAGGTACCTTTTTTTCTCTTGCCTTCTTCTCCATCTCATGAGTCTTAAGGTTTCCAATAAGACTTATGAGCTCCATCTCATCTTTGTCTTTTAACTCCTTTAAGGTGGTAGCTTTGATCTCCCATGACGAAGGAAGAGCACGAATCACTTTGCGCACCTTTTGGTCATTGCTTATATCATCACCTAAAGAAGAAAGAGCATTGGTAATCTTAGTAAACTTGGTAATCATATCATCAATAGATTCTTCTTCTAGCATTTTAAAACTTTCATATTGGGAACGCAAGAGATCTATTTTTGCTCTCTTGACTTGTGATGTCCCCTCATGAGTGACCAATAAGTGTTGCCAAATCTCATAGGCGGATTTACAATGGATAACCCGTGTTAGATCATCCTCGTTCAAAGCTAAAAGTAGTGCATTTTGAGCCTTAGAGTTAGCATCAAATTCCTTGAAGGTGAGTTCGGACCAAGTGTCCTCCTCACTCTCGGGTCTACTATAGGGCTTGGTCAATTATTTAGCAACTAGACTACCTAGAGATTGTAGAAAAATAGTCATCCTAACTTTTCATATGGAAAAGTTGAGTCCATCAAATTTGGGAGGGGTCTTAATGTTACCGGCCATCTTTACTAGTGTATGAATGTAAATATGCAAATAGTGACTAGCAAAAATTAGGATCTCTCTAAGGATGTGAAGCCAAAAACTAGAGTCCTAACTCTGATACCAATTGAAATCACCTAGAGAGGGGGTGAATAGGTGATAATGCTAATCAATGCACAAATTAAAATGATATGATGCAACGATCACCCGAAACAAGTCTAGAAGCCGAATACCCCGTGAAGGGCTCTGAACTCCTTCCTCGTGATTCCTCTAGATAAGAGTTTGAGGTGCGTAATGCAATCTTGTTGTGTGAGTATAGATCGACAATATAGCAATGATTATGAAGCAAGTAAATGTAGCAATGAATATATAGAGCAAGTAAATGAAGCAATGAATATAAAGCAAGTAAACCAATCGCAAACACTGAGATTTGTTCCGAGGTTCGAGCACCCAGGTCTACGTCCCCGCCTTCACCCAGAAGGATTTCCAACCACTATAACTTTCACAAAGAGTTACAACCACACCGGAGTACCCAACTCCTCAATCTCACTCCTCTAGTCCAGAGGTAGTGGAGCCACAAATACAAGAATCTCTTGGTGATCAAAAGACCACAAACCCTCTTTTGAAAAACCTTTTTCCCTTACAAAAATCCTAGAGAATAATGTGTAGGATTGAAGCTCAAGTTTTGTAAGTGAAAAAGGAAATGAAATTGAAGAGAGTTTAGAACCAAAAACTTCAGTAAAGAGAGAGAATTTTGAGCACAAAAACAGAGAACAAAAATTTCTTTTGAAAGCCTTTAAACTTAAATATTTTTTGCAAATGATTGTTGAAAATACCTCAACCCTAATCATCCCTATTTTTATAGGATAAGGGTAGGGATTAAAGAGTAAACTAATATAATAAGAAATTAGGAAGTATTTGACCCAAAAGCCAGCCCCTAAACTCGTTTAGAGACAAAACACACGTTTTAAAACGTGTTAAAACAACTAGCCGTTAAGGTTGAAATCAAGCCACGGTCGACCGGGAGACGTGCACACATGCACGCACCCAAACGGTCAGAAACCCAGTCGACCGATCGGTCGACCGTTCTGACCTGAAACAGAGCCGGTCGACCGCCCGGTCGACCGCAACAGGCCAAAAATCAGTCTTTTGAAAAGGGTTTTGAAAAACTTGATAGTTTTCAAAATAGTTTTGATCAAGACTAGGTATAATAAATAAAATAAAGTTTGTAGGTAATATATATATATATATATATATATATATATATATATATATATATATATATATAAATTATTTGTATATAGGAGAAATTTCTTTTAGAAAAATCATGTGCACAAAAACTTGTGTGTAGGGAATTTTGAGCTTCAAACCTATTCACTATTCTTTAACAAACTATAAATATAAAACTTAAACAAATGAATTCTCTGAGCCACAATGAAGTCTCTGAGCCATGCTATACCAAGCTAGAGCCTTCTCTTCTATGAACACTTTCTCTTGTGCCATTTACCTTATAAGCATCATAAACCTTGCAAACCTTGCAATAGCTAAGAAAGGCCATCATGAATGGTACTAACCTGAAACTCATCTTAAACAACTTATTAGTAGCATATAGCTTCTATGTGTTTTGTTATCATTAAAACTTAAACAAATGGAGAGTGTAACCTTTCGGGCCAACACGCTTAAGCGAGTATTTGTTAAAAGAAGGATATGTGAATAATCCTATATGCCCATGCGTTTTTATAAAGAAAACAACATCCGAATTCATTATCATTGTTGTACATGTTGATGATTTAAACATCATTGGGACTCATAAAGAAGTCCTAAAAGCAATGATGTATTTAAAGAATGAATTTGAAATGAAAGACCTTGGGAAAATCAAATATTGTATTGGTTTATAGATTGAACACTTTCAAAGTGAAATACTTTTGTATCAATCAAATTATACTGAAAAGGTCTTGAAATGTTTTAACATGGATAAAGCAAATCCTTTAAGCATTCCAATGGTTGTTAGATCATTGAATATGGAAAAGAATCCATTTCACCCTCGCGAAGATAATGAAGAGGTTCTTGGTCCTGAAGTAACATACCTAAGTACAATTGAAGCTCTTATATATCTGAATAATTGTACCCGACTAGATATAGCATTTGCTACTAATTTATTTGTAAGATTTAGCTTATCTCCTACATGGAGACATTGAAATGGTATTAAGCATATATTTCGTTATCTTCGAGGAACAACTAATTTTGGTTTGTTTTATTCCAGAGATCAAAATAAGAAATGATTGTTATGCAGATGCAGGTTACTTGTCAGATCCACATAAAGGCAGGTCTCAAACAGGATATGTGTTCACATATGGAGGTACAACGATCTCTTGGCGTTCACAAAAGCAGACACTTATTGCCACTTCTTCTAATCATGTTGAAGTCATAGCACCCCATGAAACAAGTCGAAAATGTGTATGGTTAAGCTCTGTAACTCAACACATCCAAGCAACTTGTGGATTATCAGTCAACAGAGATCCAACAGTACTGTTTGAAGACAATACTGCATGCGTAGCTCAAATGAAGGGATGATTCATCAAAAACGACTGAACCAAGCATATACCCCCAAAGTTTGTCTCATTCAGTAAAGAGCTTGAAAAGGATAAGAAAATTAATATTAAATATATCCGATCAAATGATAATGCGGCAGATCTTTTTACAAAAGCACTTCCCACTGTAACTCTCAGAAAGCTCATTCGAAATATTGGGATGCGTCATATGCGAGATTTATGAAGAAGAACTACTCATGTCAACTTGAGGGGGAGCTTACATGGCTGCACTTTTTTTCCCTTACTATGGTTTTGTCCCATAGGATTTTCCTGGTAAATTTTTTAACGAGGCAGCATAGAACACGTATACAGAGATGGTGTACTCTTTTTCCTTTCGCTATGGTTTTATCCCACTGGGTTTTCCTAGCAAGGTTTTTAATGAGACATCATGTATGGTTTACAACCAAGAGGGAGTGTTATGAAACGATGATTGCCAACCTTTACTGTGCAGTATTAATGATTTTACTATGCGATAACGGAAGCATGCATAGTGACTGCATAGTACCCCCAAAGTTTTTCTATAAATAGACCTTTCTTAATTGATTTCAATGTACACTTCAGAAATTAATAAGAATTCCTACTTCTACTCTGTTTTTAAAATTCTCCGTTTCTGTGTTATAATTTCTCGGGTTTTACAACAGTCTCTGCTGTTCTTTCAGCTATAATTTTTTGCCAGTTATTGAACTGGGGGTAGAATTGAAAAGAAGGGTGTAAAAATTCAACTTTTACTGTTTGGGATATTAAAGGAAGATCTCTCATGTCCCAAACTTTCCTGCCTCTCTCTCACTCTCGCTCTCCCAATCTCTCTCCCCCCTCTGCCCTTTCTCGCTCTCCAATCCGCTGCCCGCCGCCGCTCTGATCTCTCCCACTCCCCTCTCTTTTTTCGATCTTTCTCTTGTTAAGATTTGTGCAAAAAAATAGTCTCAGTGGCTAGAGAAGGAGATACTCTTGAGTATATAAGGATTTGGGCTATTCTACCTAAAATGTTAGTCTTTTGGGATGATACCCCAAGTCCTTATAATTGGTATCAGAGGCATACCCCAAACTTAGTCATGTGCGGAAGATTCCCCAAGAGTTTGATATCAGAGCCATACCCCAAACTTAGTCATGTGCGAAAGATTCCCCAAGAGTAGATGGCGTAGTCCCGGGCGCAGGTATTGTGAAAGACACAGTATAGTACAATGCAACAAAAAAAAAAAAAAGCACAAGTGCAAGCAAAGCAGCACAGCGATTAAGATGTCGGACTTTTTATTTGAGGAGAAATTCTTAAGAGTTGTGTAAATAAATAGTCCCATAGCTAATGTTTTGAGATGGTGCCCAAAAGTCCTTACATCTCTCCCGCTCTCTTTTGCTCTCTGATCCGCTGCCCGTCGCCTCTCCGATCCCAGTCTTCTCCCCCCGCTGACTTCTCCAGTTAAAATAACAGCCTCAATTGAAGTCCTCTCTCACTCAACCATGGCGATAAGTACTCCCAAAGACCAAAACCCTAACCCTAGCATCCCAGAAGACGAAGTAGAGCCCGAAGAGAACGGTAACGACGACGACAATGGAGCTCAGGATCTCGAAGACGAGCTGAGAACAATCAGCATGTTGGGGTGTTGAGCTCTCAGGGTTTTACTCAATTTTATCATCAGCAGCAACAGCAGCATCAGCCTCTGACTCTGGTTACCATCGATGATTCTCAGGGGTCAAGACAATAAATAAAATGTTCCATTGTTTGTGCTTTTTCTTTCTTTGTGTTTTCCCTCTTCTTCTCATGATTTTTGTCAATCTCAGAAGGCTTATGGCGATGATCCATTCATTGTTTGCAGAGCACACCAACTGTTCGTAGAAATGCCCAGCAGAGCACATTTCAAGATAACAACGCAGCGGAGCATGCCATTGCTAACGCGTCACCTCAACATGATCCATTGTAAGATTCTTGGCTTTTCGCTACAATTTCTTTCATGTCAATCAAGCTCCAAAATTTCCATTATTAGCACAAAACATAGGGACTAATACTGTAATAATAAAGGTTTCCAGGCACTAATATGCAAAAAGAAACCTCTCGGGGAGAAGAAAAATATTTGGTCTTCTTCACGAAATTTGGGTTCTTGGAGAGTTTTATTTTAGCTGGTAAGAATTTTTTAGGGGGTTTATGAGTGTAATTTTTTTCTTGGAGATTGGAAATTGATGGTTGGTTCGTTGGATTTTGGAACATGCAGGTGCTGTCTATTGAAGGGAGCTGAGATGTGTAGATAAAGAGGCAAAGCTATCTCTGATTTTGTATTTTGATCTTTGATCTTCGGTTTGAAATTGATTGATATGGTGATTGGCTTCTTTCCCTTTAGGATTAATAGAATACAATTATATATTTTTGGAATAAAAGATTTGTTGTTAGGTAATTGATCCTGGTTTTGATTTTTTGCTTAATTTCTAAGCTATTGTTTTCATGCACATTGGCTATTTCTTTTGCAAAGGGCTTGACAAACATGCTTTGTGTTTGCTTTTAACTTTATGAAAAAATTGAATCTTTGGTGTTAATTTATAGAAATTGAGGTACCTAGCTATCAAACTTTTTATACCAGCTTAAATTTTCTTGAAAATAGACATTGGAAGGTCATTGTTGTTTTTAAAGTACTAAAGTTTGTAAATTTAGGGTTTAATGTATGATTTACTAATAGGATATCTTGGTAGATTGGCCAACTCGCTGAACAAATATATTATTTGGTCCTGTTGGTTGGTTCAAAATTCAAATAAAGGAGATGGCACAGCTAGGAAGAGACTTTTTTTTTTACTTCCCAATTTCAAAATTGTAGCACTAACAAAATGGTATATAGAAAACGAAAACAGAAATATATATAGTCATCTTCCAGATCAAAGTAGTTTCAAGCAAGCCTAAATTAAAGAGAATGCCAGTATGCATAGCATTATAACTTTGTTTTCTCCTCATTTCTGAAGCAAATTATTCAGCGATTTTTCAGGAAATGGATGACAAGCTTATCGGGTGATGAAAGTGAATGGAAACAGATAACAAGCCAACTTCTGAAAGCCTCTGCTTCACGCGAGGGGCTCCTTCCTGGTAAGAAATATAAGATGAATTATCTTTTATGGAGACAAGCTCTTGTAGTCATTAAACATGGTTAAACTTCAAATATTACATACACAAAAACATTTTACAAGCATTAGTAGAGAGTTGATGTCTCCCACACTAGTGGCTTGTTATTAGCACATCAGAAGATGCTACAGTTCTGAAAGGAAATCATGACGCTTAACTTCTCGTCTAGGCTGGCAGGAATTAATCACACTTGACTTTCTTGTGAGGCTTGCAAAACTTTCAAGCCCTTCACGCACGCAGCTGTTGATGTTGAAAAAAAATTATTCTGAATGATTGAAATTTCTTTCCCTTTCTCTGTGATGGAGAGAACACTTAGCTTCCTTGTTGACTTTTCTATTTCTACACATATATCTACTCAAGTTGGGATTTATTTCTACGAGGAGGGTTGTACGGGAGACAGGAGACTGAGAGGAGAGGAAGTGAGGGGAGAGGGAGAAACTGGGTTTGAGAAAGGGAAAAGGGGGGAATTAATTGAGTTTTTATATTTAAATTGGGTATCTAGAATATAAGAGTTTTTAGGGTAATTCTTAGGGGTCTATATATTTACTAATTTACTGACTCTACTAATTAATGTGTACACTTATCATTTCTTTGGGTTTAAATAACCACACTGTTTTTTGAACCGGACGAGCTTTGGTGGAGTTCACACTTGCACCAAACTTAGATATATTTTTCAAGAAAACAAAAGAAGAAAAAAAATGAAAAAGAAAGAAAACAACTAGATTATGGCACATGGAAACATAAATAAAGTCAACTATATCCAAAAAAAGAAAAATGTCGATTTAACAGAAAGATAGCCATTAATTTGTTCAAAGAGATGGCCCTTTAAGAGAGAGACGTGAATGAAATAGATTCATTCATGTAACTTCTCTCAAAAAAAAAAAAAAAAAATAAAAAAAAAAATAAAAAAAAATCATGTAACTATTTTCTCATTCATGTTTTAATACTTCCGTTATTTTATTTGTCTCTACACCTGTTTTTAAGAAATATGGGTTTTGTTTCTCGTCAGTGGCACAACTTTTCATGAATACTCCAATCTCTCAATTAGAAGGGCTGTCGCTCACCCGAATTCATAGCTAGCACGTATGAAAAATAAACTTCATGAAGAAAATTTGTTTGCATGAATTAAAAAAAAAAAGGTTAAAAGAAAAGCCTGACATGTTCTTGGGCCTTTTATTTAGTCTGATATCAAATTTAGATCACATATTACAAGTGATGGCCAGCAATAATTCTCACTGCCTCTTGCAACTTATTTCAGATATAAAACATCCAAATAGATAAATAGTTTCCATCATCATCCCTCATTCTGTCTTCACTCAACTGAAGTTGATTGTGTAAACTGGCTGTTGATTCGGGTAAAACAATCCAAAATTCTTCTCAGTCTCTGCTCCTTGCTTCTGATCTTCATTGTACATAGCAAATATGTAGGCTTCAATAGCTCCAGGCCTCTTCGGTGTCCCCTGCCCCACATGGTTGATCAAATTCTGGTTGTACGTCTGCGCGTTGGTAACTGTCGTCGACGCGTCCCCCCCGGCAGACGGCCAGCCGCTCTCCGACACGACGATCGGGACGCTAGACCCTCCCACCTGTTCTAGGAAGCATGAGAATGAAAAATATTGCTAGGTAAGTCGTAGAAATGCATTTTCTCTGAGACAGTAACTTTCCCACCTTCTCTAGTGCCGTGTACAGTGCATCCATGATGGCGTCGAAGAGATTCTGGTAGTTGTACTGGCCATCAGTCACAACAGTCCCAGGTGCAGTGAACAAGGCATAATCGAGCCGAATGCCTGCTTCATCGCCAATGTAGCTAACATACGGATAGACATTTACTAGAAGTGGCGCACCGTTCTGACTCAAGAACTGCACGATCGGTTGCAATGTCGATTGTGCGTCAGAAGAGAACGCGCCGCTGGAGGGAGGGAAGGATTGCCCGAGCACGCCCTGTGACACTGAAGTCGAGACTTTGATTTGGTCCAGGCCAGCTGCAGACAGGGCGTTCCGTATGTTTGTCATCGCGGGGAGCACGTATTGCGCGCTATCGCCAGGAATTACTTCATTGCCCACTGCGATGTATCGAAATGAGACGTCGGGAGAGTAGGCCTTGACATTAGTTTGGACCCAGGTGGTCGCAGAGTTAGGGTCGGAAGCTATGGAGGAGAGATCGGGGTTGGGAACGTCGAGAGTTAGCTGGATGCCAGACCCCCTGAGAGCTTGCAGTGCATCTGCGTCAGGACTGTAGAGCCTCATTGAGCCAATGTTGTTGGATTTGTAGAGGTTCACAGTGTCAGTAGGTGAGGGGATGTTGTCTCCATTCCGACCGTAGCAAACTCCGATAGATTGCACAGCTGCATCAGAATGCAAGTTTAGATTATGAATTTTCCAAATATTCTCATGTCAGTGTCTTGATAATATATGCAAGTTTTATAACTAAACTTACCTGTTATATCTAACAACACGAAACTGGAGTCTCGTTGATATCATGCTATATAATTATCTCGAAAGACAAAAAAGAAAAAAATGAAATATTCTTTATGTTCTTCTCTAGGTACGAGTCCAAAGTAAATTAAATAAATAAATCAAACGTGAGGTAAACCTTCTTTGTTTCAATAAAAATATTTCAGCGAAACAAAATGAATCATCAAGATTTACATGAAACGAGTGGGCATGAAAATATACTAAGTACTAAGCTGATAGCGCCATATAGCATAACATAAGCAAATAGATGTTTAACATTCAAATGTTCCTAGTTTTTTTGTTTGCATGCATGTGCGCGCTAAAACAAAAATGGATATTAACGACTAATTTTAATGTAGCAATTATCATAATTGTCGCATTAGATATACAGTGGTAGTCATTTTATTACCTCTAGATAGGAAAAGTAAAATTATGAATATGCCTATTGCTACTCCACATAACAATTTTCATAATATGAAATATATTTATTGCAACTCCAAATAGAGAGGCATTTCGTGGCTGTCTCTAATCTTTTTCGTTGTAATCTTCTGATATGAGAGAGAGAGAGAGAGAGAGAGAGAGAGAGAGAGAGAGAGAGAGAGAGTACTCGTTGGGGTGTACAAAAGGATTCCAAGAAGCAATGCAATGGCCACAATGTAAGTGAGGTGGTGCCTTGCCATGGGGACTTAGCTATGTTTGGAAAACTTAGATGGTGGATCTCCTACAAAAGGTAGCAACATCCTTATATAGCATTTTGGGGCATGACTAAACCCATGTAATGGTCTAGTTTTCCATAGAAATTAGAGGCCTTAAATAGAGACTCCAAGTTTTCCATGGAAATTGGAGGCCTTAGTGGGGACTCCATTGAAAAATGGCGAGTGGGACAATTAAAAGGTCAAGGTCCATTCCCCCCTAGAATTAAATTCATGACTAGTTCTGTTTTCATTCTCATTTTTTTTCCATGATTCATTTGAAGATAATATACACTTTCAATACAAATTGTGCACTAATGTGATGATTAATCCGTTGAATGTAGTTTGTATCGAAGAGTCACTTTCGTGAATAATGACTCTTTCTCTAGTTTCTTTTTATCTCGGAGTTTTTGGAAGTACCAATTGTTACGTAAAATGTTACTGTGTTCATATGTAACTGAAAATTACATGTACTTGATGTTAATAATTGATATACGGTTTATATGATGTGCACGAAAACATATATAGATACATAATACAGTTATTAAATAAGTGTCACTGCAGTATGCAGTGCGATGATGCTAGTAAAACTTCTTTACATGAGTAGTGAATTTTTACTTTTTATATGGTTTTCTCTACAAGAATTTTTTTCTTGTAAAATCTAATATTTCTGTTTACGGTAAAATTTTGTGAAACCAAACAATTTGCATTTGATCTCTTTAAAATTTGGGCAGACTATTTTCTTAGATGTATGATGCATAATTGTTGTCATCTGATCCATGAGAGAAATTAGATAATTCGGTTTCAAAACAAAAAGTAAAATCATCACGGGCGTAAAAAATAACAGGTACTGGATGTAAATTAGGAAGTTTATCATTTTCATGTCTTGTACATTATGTATTATTAGCATTAGGTAAAAAATGAAACTGAATAATCTTGTATTTGATTTTTTTTTTTTTGAAACATTTTAATAATTTGAATTCCTCAGGCCCTGTTTTCCCTTACGAATGCATGTTGAGAGTCCACGTGAATGAAGAGAAAAGGTCCCAATCCCATGTTGGATTTTTCTCCTTTAATTATATTGAACTAGTATTACACACAGAGAATTTTGATTTAGCATTCAAACTTGGACTAGCGTTCAAATTTTTCCTGCAAGATCATGATGTTTCATGAAGTCTTTGTTACGCAAAAGTTGAAAGTTAGCCTGTGTGGTTGGATGAAAAGGTACGATAATCTTTAATAATTTAAAAGAGAGGAATTAGAGAAGAACCGAGAAGATATATGTGACTTCTGACAAAGAAATCAATGACAAGTTCAAAGTTCAAGACATACGCAATCGTAATTATGGGAAGTGTTGTTTCAACACCGAATACTGAGAGAGAGAGGCGAAAGAGACCTATCTTATGTTTAAAAATAAAAATAAATTAAAATTTAATTAACCTAACGTGGCAAGCATTACCTTAATTGCTCAGTGTGTTGCCAGAGGATTATCAATCTGAAGGAGCCAGGCAGGATACTCAATTAGATTTTCAATATGTGCAAATAAACAAAGTCATCGAACTCTTTTGGGATGATACTAAAAAACATGTATTAAGAACTACGAATTCTGGAATTGATAAAGTTTACACAAGATATATACACATATACGTTCAACTTCCATATATATATATATATATATATATATATATATATATATATATAGGGGTTACTGTACCTCAGCCGGCAGGCTGAGAGAGTTTCTCAGCCAGTTTCTCAGCCGGCGGGACGTGGCTGAATATATGCCACATATCGGCCGCAGAGTGTAGGCGCCAAAAAAATCAAAAAAGATCCCGCCTAAACAATCGTGAAACAAATTGACAAAAATACCCATTTTTAATTCTAAACTGGAATAAAGTCATCAACAAACAAAATTTCAGTTGAATATATCTACAGTTATAAAATTCGTAATTTTACTACATCGAAAAATATAATTAAAAAAAAATTTGGATCAACATAATGTAAAATAAGCAGAAGCATTGAAAATTTAAAAAACATGCCATGGTTGCAGACTTAATACAATATAACTTTTAATTTTATATGACAACTGCGACACAGTCGCAGTCACTAGTCGCAGTCATAGTATAACAAAACTTTTTTATATAACGTCTGCGACCTTACTCGCATTCTATCGTACAACAATGCGACCTCCTTCAGTACTGCGACCAAAGTCACAATCTTCTTTCGCATGCCTTATGCATTAAATGAAAGTAATTGATATTCTTTCTACCATGATACAACAACAAGTTTAGAAAAAAGAGATGCAATAATGTTAATATCGATAAAGGAAAGATCTGCACCATACGTAATCTAAAGATATAGGCAAACAATTCTATAAAAAGTTAATTTGTACTTCAAGTATTAAACCTCTGGCAAAAAGAAACTCTTCGGATTCTCCCGCAATAAATCTTCAATTAATATTTAATTTTTTTTACCACTTCCTACCATACTCAACGCTCACCTGTAACAATTATTATTACTATTCATGTTCTTCCACAATATTGACCTTTATATAATGCTTGTAACTAATATATTATCTCATACCTGAAAACTATATTTTTGCTCTTCCTTTTCAATTTGATTTCAAAAACTTCCAAAAAACAATTCATTCTTGAATCATGTCTTCCCCATCTTCTTCCTCTGAACACTTGGATTTCAACTTCAATCGTTCCCCCACCGGTCCTTTTTCTTCAGGATATTCTAGTGAATCTGATACCAGTCTGGACTTCACTCCTTTTGACTATCTCACTACATCAAATAATGTATTAACTGATCCTCCTATTCATGAGGATAATGAAGATTTCATGTGGGTTAGTGAGGAAGACATTATTCCTCTGCCACTTGACGGAGACATGCTTGATGAAAGCACGTCCTCTGATGCTGTAGGCTCGCTTTCTCGCAACGGGTCAGACGAAGAGCTGATAGAGACGATCCATTCTGGGAGTTTATCGGTGAAATAAGAAAACCTCAAAAATAGGAAGATGATGAGGAAATAAGTGATGAACAGGAAGAGCAGAAAAATGAAGACGACGAATCTGCTTATGATGGTGATAATGACGAGAATTAGGATTTCCTGATCTTCTGATATTCAACCTTATTTTGTCTTCTTTTAAAAGCTTTTAATTCTGTTTTTTTTTGTAAGGTCTCTTTCTCACTATATTAACTTATAAGCTCTTTTAATTATATATCAAACTGCGACTGCTGTTCTTAAACACTGCGACCATAGTCGCAGTGCTACTACGCATGCAATAAGTAAAAAAATATTTCATACTTTATAAGCAAAACATATAAAAACATACGTAAACTGCGACTATAAAATCAGTACTTGTTCACCGTTATTACATTTAACTTAGCAAAAAAAATTCATCAAGAAAAATGCAGTCGAGGGTAGTGCGACCATAGTCGCAGTCAATGATCGCATACTATATGTAAAAACCAATTTAATAGTTCATAGGAGGATCAGACAACAGTCAGAAATGAAAAACAAAAATATAAAATAATACGTAAACTGCGATTATACTATCGCTCTCGTTAATACTGCGACCATAGACGCGGTAGTGCGACCATAGGCGCAGTCCATGATCGCATACTATATGTAAAAACCAATTTAATAGTTCATAGGAGGATCAGACAACAGTCAGAAATGAAGAACAAAATATATAAAATAAATACGTAAACTGTGGTTATACATCGCTCTCGTTAAGTACTGCGACCATAGACGCGGTAGTGCGACCATAGTCGCAGTCCATGATCGCATACTATATGTAAAAACCAATTTAATAGTTCATAGGAGGATCAGACAACAGTCAGAAATGAAGAACAAAATATATAAAATAAATACGTAAACTGCGATTATACTATCGCTCTCGTTAATACTGCGACCATAGACGCGGTAGTGCGACCATAGTCGCAGTCCATGATCGCATACTATATGTAAAAACCAATTTAATAGTTCATAGGAGGATCAGACAACAGTCAAAAATGAAGAACAAAAAATATAGAATAATACGTAAACTGCGATTATACTATCGCTCTCGTTAAGTACTGCGACCATAGTCGAGTCCTTGATCGCATTATACATTACATGCGAAAAAAAGTAAACTGCGACTATATTAAAAATCATTAAATATCAAATCAGATAAAAAAATTAAAGAAGCATTCAAATTAGTTTCGTGATTTAATAAAAAAATGTTGGCAGTTTGGCCGCAGTTATAAAAGATAATTGTCACAAAAATTGAATAACGTCATAAAATATAAAAATATAATAAACTATACATATCCACTGTCTTTTACCGACAGAGTAGCTTTTCATAAGGGGTATCTAGTAATTTAACTTCTTCCTATAAGCGGGCCGCAAGTTACTGGCGTGACAAATCTTCAGCCACGTCACCGCAGGCTGACAGAGTTCTCTCAGCTGCAGGCTGATATACATTTCTCTCTCTCTCTCTCTATATATATATATATATGTCAAGTGCTCTAGTAGGTCTTCTTAGATTGTAATATAAGGAGACGGCTTAAAACTCTAACATCTCGATTTTTTTTCACGATCCAACCGCACATTATCATATTCATGTTATAAGATGTACGCATATAAAAAATCACGTGATTTGAAATTCATTTACTCATTGATCTAACCTTTCCATTTTGTTCTACCGTTTAAAAATCGTTAATGTTTGAACTCAAAAAAAAATAGAGTAAACAAACTTCAAATCATGTGATTTTTTATATGCGTACTGAAATCACCTAGAGGGAGGTGAATAGGTGACTAGCTAATCTAATGATGCATTAATGCGAATTAAAACTATTTATGCAAACTAAAAATTCTTAAGCTAAATACACAATGTATAACACAAGAGTGTAGCCGAATTCCCCGTGAAAGGCTATGGACTATCTCCTCAAGATTCCTCTAGATAAGAATTGAGGTGCCGCTATGACTCTCTTAGTTGAATACAAGTGTAATCAAACAATCCCAAGCATATAACAATTATGCACACAAGTTATATGAAGCAAGAAATAAATATAAGCAATAAGAGCATGCAAGATATAAACATAAGTGAGAGATAGAGAGACCAATCGCAAACATGGGAGATTTGTTTCGAGGTTCGAGCACCCTTTCTCTACGTCCCCGGCTCCAAGACTATGAAGGATTTTCACTAAAAACGATCCCACTGGATCACTCGGTGCCACAACACCCACAAGCGAGTTCACACTAGAACTCCTTTGGACTCTCTAGTCCCTCTCTTGTTCCCGCAAGAACAACACACACAAGCACACTAGCTTGCCGAGGCCGCACCTCTACACCGAGCTCTCACTAGAACTCGAAACAACGCAAACCCGCAAGTCCGCCTCCTCAAATACAAAGAATGAACACTTTGGTGATCATAACACTTTGATCACCTAAAACACTCTCACAAAAAAGATCCCTATAGGATTGATATAGTAATGGATAGCTCAAGTGTGTGTGAGAAAACCATGATTGATTTGGTGGTAAAAAAACTCAAGAAATCTCTTTTTCAAAACACTCTTGAAAAACTCTCCTTTTAAAATGGAAGTATTTGGCTCTAAAACAAGTGGAGATAAACACTTAGAAGTGTAGGAAAAACTGGCTTCAAAACCCACTTAAAATCTTGTAAAAAATAGCCCAAAACAGTCCCATATAAATAGGCTCCAAAAACTAGCCGTTGGGGTCCAACTCAGCAGAAAAGTCTGCTCGACCGCCCACGTCAGATTTTCGACCGTTGGGAAGATCGGTCGACCGGCCGGTCAACCGTAAACTGGGCAATAACCTAGCGGTCGACCGCCCGATCGACCAGGGCCATTTACAGAGAGCAGAAACTCTCTGCCGGTCGACCGCACGGTCGACCGACCCAAGCTGTGCACGTCTGTGCACATCGGTGTCGACCGAAGCGGTCGACTGACTTTTGTCACTGTCAACCGGACGGTGGACCGTCCGGTCGACCGGCAGAAGGCCAGTCCAGCAATAAATAGGTATTGAAAATTTGGTCTTTTATCTTTAATAAAGTCCCATAAATTCTACAAAAATAAGTTCATTGATATACTTTGATATACAAATATGTTTGATTAAAACTCAAAACATATTTCAAACATTTTGAATTATTTTTGTAATATAGAAGTTTTGCCTTAAACAAAAATCTGTATTTTTGAAACACGATTTTTCCAAATTGAAAACCGATTTTTTCAAAACTTCTCCAAATACAAAAATAAGATATTTTAAACACTTTTGAAGCTTAGTGTGCATGGATATGATCCACTACACATATATGATGAAATATCTATGTTTTTGACAATAAGCTCTAAAATGATTTTGGTAAAAACACATGTATACTTGAAAGTTCAAAAATCAAAACGGTATTTTTCTAGAACAAAAAATCTTTTATGAAAATACATCTAAATCTGCGTGTGTGTATGAGCAATCCACCAACTAATCTATCATTTACATTTTATTTAAAAACAAAATCTTGACACTTACAAAATCAACACAAGTCTTCTGAAAATCTTCACTTGAAAAACTTCTCCTTCTTGACTTGGTCCAAATCTTGATCCAATGAGCTAGACTCCTCTTGAGTACTTGATGCAATCTTGATGCTCGAGCTCCTGAATCAACACGTGCTACCTACAAAACTTGACTTTAAATCCTTTGTTGAAACTAAACACCTACTAAGATCTTGATCAAATATCTGAGACTAAATAAACATAAGATCATTAGTATTATAACTACATGAGTTAATCATCATAAAAACTAGAGTGATGGGCCTTTAGGCTAAAAATCTCCCCCTTTTTGATGATGACAAAACTCATAGAGTTATATATGCATGGATTAAAGTTAAGCTTTATAGAAGCTCCCCCTTAACTCATGCATAACAATAAATATAAAGATATTTAATAAAGTACATAAATTAAACAAACATGCATGCATAAACAACGAGATAAACATGCATAAATTCACCAAAAATTGTTCTCCCCTTTTTGCATAGCCAAAACATATATGCATAAACTCTCAAAATCCTTCTCCCCCTTTATGTATAAAACAAGGAAAGGAAACAAAACATGCATATATACACAAATACTTCTCCCTTTTTTGTCAATCATCAACAAAGGGGTGAAAATAAACACAAAAAAAATGTTCTCCCCCCTTTTTGTCACAAAAAAATCAACAAAGTGGTGTAATCAAATCAACCAATAAAGATATATATGCGATATATATTTATGAAGAGAGAGACGTAAAGTTAGCTCCCCTGCATACATGCATTACATGAAGAAAGGATGACAAAATGCTAACTCACATAAAACATAATATACGATGCATAAGTGTGTTGGCCTAGAGGCCTTCCACTCTAGTTTTGATGATGATTAACTCATGTAGTTATGTGTACTAATAATCTTGTGATTTTAGTTTCAGATCATTAACCAAGATATTAGTTGGTGATTTGCTTCAGCTAAGAAGTTTTGAAGCCTTTCCAAACCGTGATCATGATATGCTCAACAAAGGAGTTGTTTAGATCGAGTTTGGATCGAGTCGGCTTGAAGACGTGTTCATCAAGAAGACTTCGGTACCTAGTTTAGTTTTGTGTTTAGATCCATTTGTAAAGATTAGAATAGTGTGATATGCTCAAGTTCACAACACACACGTTTCATGTTTTGGATTTGGTTTTCGGTTTTTGGTTTAACCGATCTTGATTTTTATGAAAAGCTAAGTATCAATACAAGTTTACATGGTCTAAATGTATATTAGATATGTTCTATATATACATCTATGCTTCAACTATTTAAACAAACTTACATTGATATACCTATTCATGTTTTTGGAACAAAACATATTTTCAGATCTATTGTCAAAAACAATGATATATATATATATCTTTAGTGTATATTAGATTATATCCATATACAACATGCTTAAAGTTGTTTAAATATCATGTTTTTATATTTGAATGAGTTTTGGATAAAATGTCAATTCATTTGAAAATTTCGAGTTTTAGAAAATACGGATTTTGGTTTTCGGTAAAATTTCCATAACACAAAAATGGTTCTAAATGTTTGAAATTTGTGTTGAAAATTTTCACACAAGTTTGTATTTCAATGTATAATGATAAAACTATTTTTGTGAAATTTTAGAGATTTTATGAGAATTTTTAAAACATTAAAAACCTTAGTTTTCTGTCCCATAATATAGCCTGTCAGGCTCTGGCGGTCGACCGGACCCAGAGTCGGTCGACCGGACCGGTCGACCGACGTGCACAAGAATGTGCACGCTGGCCTGCCCATTAAGCCGGTCGACCGAGCGGTCGACCGACTGAAAGCAACCCACTCTCTGGTTGCTCCGGTCGACCAGGCGATCGACCGGCCAGAGAGCCGTTGCTCTCTAGTTCAGGGCCCGGTCGACCGGGCGGTCGACCGGTAGCAACAAACAGTCAAAATTCGACCGTTGGCCAGTCGATCGGCCGGTCGACCGGAAGGTCGAATCTGGCCATTTTTGCTGCCAACGGCTATTTTTTTAAAGAGGCTATAAATTGGGTTTTATCTTAATAGTTTTTTAACAAGTTTTTAGAGAGCAAAAATTTCTGATCTTACCAGTGTTTTTACAGCAATCAAAAAGAAGTTTTTGGGCTCAAATCTTTACAATCTATTTGGTGTTTTCTAGGATTTGGAAAATCAAAGAAAAGTATTTTTGGGGAAAGTGTTTTTGATTCAACTTCTTTTTCTTGATTTCAGTTTTTCCCAAGAATTTTCTTTGAGTATTTGTTTTCCATTCCTTTAGTTTTTCACACACTTGAGCTTCATTCTATCCTATCTATAGGATCTTTGTGTTTGTGAGAAAAAGAGATTGGTTTGTGATCTTTTGATCACCAAGTTGTAAACCCTAATTATTGCTTGGCTTTGTGCCTTTCCCTCATAGTGTTGAGGAGGTTGTGCAATTGGGTTGTATCCCTCAAGTTGTGAGGTGATCCTTATTTAGCTTTGTGCTTATCCCTCAAGTTTTGAGGTGACAGTTTTGTTGGCTTGGTGCTTAGCGTCTAGTGAAAGGTTGTGGTTGTAAAGAGAGGAGTTGGATACTCCTAGTTATTGTATTGCCCCAAATCCTCGGTTGAGGTTCCCTGTGTGGGAGTCCTGTGTGGACAAGCTAATGGATTCGAAATCCTTCTGGGTGAAGGCGAGGATGTAGAGCTGGGTGCCCGAACCTCGAAACAAATCTTGTTATTTGCGCTTGATCCATTGACTCTTACTTTCTCTCTCTTTACTTTGTGCATTGTTTCATATTGCTATATCATATACATACTTGTGTGTTTGTGTGCCTCACTTATACTTAACCACGAGAGCTTACATAGCGCCTCAACTCTTATTCAGAGGAATCAGGAGGAGTTAGTCCAGAGCCCTTCACCGGGAATTCGGCTACACTCGTTGGTTGTATTAAGTGTTATTGTAATTAGTTTTTAAATTCTGCATTTAGTTCATTAGATTAGCATTATCACCTATTCACCCCCCTCTAGGTGATTTCAATTGGTATCAGAGTCTACGCTCCTAATATTAGGTTTAACCACCTAGGAGTGAGATCTTGGTTTGCTAATCTATCATTTGCATTTGCACTTGCACACATATAGTTTGCACTCATGGATAGCCCTCCTATGTTTGATATTTATAGACTTGATATTTGGAAGGCCAAGATGAGTTGTCATTTGAAAGCATTTGGACATAAAGTTTATCAAGCCATTACCAAGGAATCCTACCCCAATGATAGCAAACATAAAAAGGCCAATGCATTAGCCCTTAAAGCACTTAGAGCATCTCTTGATAAAGATTTATTACATGTGTTTGCTCACTATGATTCGGCTTTTGCAGTATGGAGCATTTTAACTTCTCCGAGCTACCAAAGATCATCGATAAGATGAGGAGATCTAGGAGAGACAAGTCCGACGAGCGTTGCCTCATGGTCCAAGGGAATGACTCCCTTGAGGTACAATCAGAAACTTAACTAGATGTTAACACTAGTTCCTATTGCTATGGGTGTTTAGAAGTACAAACCTTGAATATGGAACTTGCTACAAAGTTTGAATTTTTTTTGAAAAAACATGATCTTTTGAAAAAGAAGAATTTTGAACTAAAAGAAGAATATAAGGATTTGTGTTCAAAATTTGATTTGATTTTGCAAGAGAAAGAAGAGATTTCTAGTGAATGTGACTCACTTAAATCTCTACTAGATCTTGCCCTAAAGGAAAATAAATTTTTGAAAAGTAAAAATGATTGTGAAGATGTTTTAAAGAACAATGAGATTTTATCTTCAAAATTAGATTGTATTTTAAAAGATAACCATTCTTTGAAAAATGAAATTGATTTTATTTCAAAATAATTAGATTTAGTATTAAATAAAAATAAATCTTTGCAAAATGATATAGATTCACATGTTTGCCATGCTAGTGTAACCTCACCTAGCACACCTATTGCATGCTCCACTTTATCTTCTAGTATTGAAAATGATATAAATGATTTGAAGAAAAGTGTGGTTTGTTTGGGCTCCACTTTGAGCCATTGTGCCATGAATCATACACGGTTGGAATCTTTGTTTCGAAAGAAATAAGTTCCTATTATGCATGCACACGATACACGGCATACACATGCTCCTCACGGTCACACCCATCACATGTATGCTCATGTGTACACTTGTACACATTGTGGACGTAAGGGCCACCTTGCTAAATTTTGCTATGATCGTATAAATGATTCTAATTTAGCAAATAAATTTGTTTGGGTTAGAAAAGGTACTAACCCCCATGGACCCAAAAGGATATGGGTACCAAAGACCACCCTATTATGTTTGATGTAGGTGTGGGCTCTCGCATGACGTGAGAGTTGCGGTACCTTGAGATGGATGCATTCCATGCTTCATGAGGATGATTTGAATGCATCACTTTCAAGGAAAGTTTGGTGGGAAGACCACCTTGTTTTGGAAAACTAGATAGATGCCTTCATCAGTTTTGGTATCGATCTCTAACTCTCGTTTATATTTGCGTGCTTTTCATGTTCATCAATTTATAGCATGTCTTGTTTTATTGATTATTATGATTATGCCATATGACTTAGATTAGTGATATACATGTTTAATTATTTGAGACACCCATGTTTAATATGAATCTATATCTATGTGTTCTCACTTTGTTTTTAACTAATATGTATGTCCTAGATCTATTGCACATGCATATACATAATGACCATATGTATGTTTATGATTTTTGTTTTGTTTTGATGCTTCATATTTTGATGTTTATAGTTTATTATGTTAAATGCCATGATCCTTAGATCATTGACATGCATGTATAGCTTTTGAGATCACCAATGTTTATATGGACCCATATGTTGTGTTCTCACCATTGTATAGCTATTATGTATATCATAGGTCTAATAGCACGTGGATTTACATAATGATCATTTTTATGATTATCATGTTGATTTATGTCTCATTTTATGCTTCATGATTTGATTACTTGTTTAATGTTAGTTTTCATTAAAACTAGGATATATACTTGTACATATAGTGGGCCACAAATAGATCATTATATGTTTGTGCTTCAACGCTTATTTGAACCCATTAGATGTGCTAGTATAGTCTAGTTTTGATGATTCCTGCATTTTAACTTGTATTCCCCATTTTTGACATGTTTTATGATTCATATGTTTAACTTCATGTATATGTCCATCTTGTCCAAACTATTGATTATGCATATACATCCTTTGAGCCACGTGCCTTCATGCAAATACATTTGTGGACTCGTTTATATTTGGATATGTATGTATACTTTAGTTTGTATAAGACATACATATGCCTTGAAGTACATATTGTTTTTTTTAATGAAAATTTAGTTTTAATGAATTTCATATTTTAAGGAATAATGAGCTTATTGCCTACCTTTCATGATTATATTCTTCACATTTTATTTGAACACTCACCTTTCTTGTTTACTCATGCTTGTTTTCATGAGTCATATTCATGCTTCATTGTCTTTGAATGTTGGCTATCATGTGAATTTCATGTTTCATGAAATATTTTTGTTTTATTCCTTACTTGAAGGATTTCGTACTAGTTTATAAATTTTTCCATTTAACTAGTTGCGGGATTCTTCGTTATGGTAGAAGTTTTCATATATACTATATCTTTCAAACCTATTTTTGAAAACCCCTACCCTCAAGGGCGGTTGGTTGGGAGACCATGCCTTGTATGCTTTATAGTGAAAATCATTTTAAACTTGAGCATGAAATGGGTGGTAGGTAATATGAGGTATACACTTGGTATTATTTTTATTTCAATTTGGTATCATTGGACTTTTTCAATTGGTATCAATATTGAGATTTCTTGTTTACTCATATATCTTTTTGTATGTATGCTTTCACTTCAAATGGTATCAATTTCAATTGGTATCTAATTTTTCATATATACATATGTTTTATTTGTGCTCAAAAATATCACAAATTTTGGTTTTTGCTAAGCTTGAGTTTTAATGACTATCATATTTCAATTGATTAAGTTTTCAATTGGTACTTATATAAGCTTATGCATTGTTTTATTTGATAAAGGGGGAGAAAATTCGTATTTTATCTTTCAATTGGTATTTTGTTTACCTTTGATTTCCACTCCCCTCCTTTATGATGAAAAATGTGATTGAAAAATGAATATTATTTTTTTAAATTTGATATCATATGTTTAAAAGGAAAAATACTTTCAATTGGTAAAATTGGTATCAAGATGCTTATTTGTTTACTCACTATTGGTATCAAGATTTTGATTACTTTCAATTGGTACTATTGATTTATTTCTTTCAATTGGTATCATTGATGACAAGAATTTTTATATTGATTATCTTTCAATCATGATTGATAGGTAGTGAAAAATGCATAATTGTCATCATATATACCATCGCATTTGCACGTTTATTCATATTATAATGCACATTTATTAATATTTCTTTATTTAATATGTGCAGGCCTCAAATTATCAATTTAATAAAGAATAAAGCTTAAAGAGCCCAAAAGCCCAGATCCAAGCCCATGTTTGAAGCCCAGGTGAAAAAGCGCAAATACAAAGAGTCAAAATGCAAATACAAGGGCTAAAAGTTACAAATATCAGAGATTAGGGAAGGATAGACTTCTATCCAACTCTAAACACCTGCAGGATGAGGATAAAAGGCCAAGATAAGAAGGAAATTCGTGGGAAGAAGATTTGAAGAAATCTGGATTAAGGATAACTTGATTACTAAGTTATCTCGAAAATCCAGATTAAAAGGCCAGGATCACACTTCTAGAAGCAGAAGCCCAGATGGACGGATCAGGAGAGGCCACGCGCCAAAGCGTGCGGCCAGAAGCCACAAAAGTGCC
This sequence comes from Agave tequilana, assembly GCA_038442645.1. Taxonomy (NCBI): domain Eukaryota; kingdom Viridiplantae; phylum Streptophyta; class Magnoliopsida; order Asparagales; family Asparagaceae; genus Agave; species Agave tequilana. Next base: position 49,453 of record JAVJIF010026899.1, on the reverse strand, counting down.
GCGGACGCTCGGCAAGGCGCGGCAAAGTGGATGAGTCTGACTACCAGACTTCGTCTACAACTTCATCCGGGACTCTATCTTCTTCTGCACTATAAATATCCCTGCAAAGTGCAACGTACAGGGCATGCAGAGACGACTAGGGTTTTCTTTAGCTATTTTTATAAATTTCTGCACAAGTTGTAATTTTTATTTCATGCTCGTTGTGGAGAAGAAGGAGACGATTGTGTAACCAGAGATTCATCTGAAATAAAGGTCACTCTTTTGTTCTCTTTTAATTTCTGCAAATTTTATTTCTTTTGTGATCTCTTTGATTTTCAATCTGTGATCGCTTCTGGTTTGCTTTTTCTTTATTTCCTTGCACTCCTTCTCATTAAATAAAAAAAAAATATAAATAATTTGAAAAGAAAAAAAAATAATGAAGAACTAATTCTCTCTAGTGGTTTGCTGAGATTCTTAAAGCAACCCTAGAGCAGTTAAGTCTAGATCGGATCAATGAACATCTATAGAAACCCTAGGGTTAAAAACAACTTTTCTTGAAGATTAAACAAATACCTAGAATTCCTAATATAGGTTGCATATTAAAAAGACCTCTCATGACTTCAAACTTAAGAACTAGGACAGCATAAATTTAAGATTCGTCTTTTAATAGGCTGTACTTAGATGTTAGGATGAACCATAGTTTGGCTTTTAATAATGTAACTTTGCTAGAAGTCTAGTATTGATTTTTCTTGCTTGAATTATTTGTAATGACCTAGGGTGAATCACCTACATCTTAAGATGAAGATCTAGCTCCTTAACTTGCAATAGGGTTGTGGTAGAAGATCAGCAAAACCACGTCTTTAATATCATATTTTTATCTCAAATCTAATCTCTCTTTTCTTACTTGAAGCATACAGAGGAATCGAGTCGAAAAGCTTTCATCGCATCCTTCCCTGAGGATCACGACCCGCTTGAGCCCTTGCTACAGCGGATTCGCATTGAGACTAAGAAACTTCACTTCTTTTATTCTTTAAAATCTCAATCAAAATTTTGGCGCCGTTGCCGGGGAAGGAACGGCACGATTTCCTCGTTCTAATCATTCTTTCTTTTCTGTTGCAGGTACAGAGAACAGGAAACAAAAACAGAGCAGCAGAAAGCACATATAGCTATCCAGTGCCTCTGCCCTCGAAGGCAGAGCACCTGGACCTACAACTTTGCCGCAGAAACGCGGCAAAAGCCGCGAATCCGCGGCAATTGTAGTGGACTACTAATCCAGTTTTCTGCAGGTTGCTCTGCAGTGCAAAATTCTAAATTCTGCTGTGATATTATTTCTCTGTGATCACTCTGCAACTGCTAATAATTAACATTAACCTATTTGTTGAAAAAAAAAAATATTTTTAGACTCTTGCATTTAGGGCACGTGTCTATTTTAATTCTTTTTAATTCTGTTGAAGAGTGCTGGCGACAAGGTACGTTTGCATAGCATCTAGATTAGGAAACACTCTTGGTTGTTTACTGCTTTCTTGAGTGACTACTTTTCTACAGCTTTACACGTACACTAATTCATCTTAAGGGCATAACCCATAAGCAAGATAAGGTGGGGATTTCATCACCCTTCCTTGGCCCAAAAATCATATCAGCCACACTCACAACCCTAACCTTAAGTAAAATTTGACTAGACGTTGGCCCTAGGTTAACTCGGACTCAATAGGAGATTGACCGAAGAAGGAAAATTGTTCGAAATTAACCCTTGTCAAATCGGTGTCTAGGCAGGGGATTGAGGACCGAAAAACCGAAGAACGGTGGTTATTTAATTAAGGAACGTCTCTGACGGAAAACCTCCCACCGGTCTTGCCACCTACCTGGCCGATTAGCTTGTGGTTAACGTCGGCAATAGACCTCCTAAGGACAGTCTAAAGTTAGGAGTCGTCTAGGTCAAGGCTTACCCTAGATTAGGATTTTTGATTGTTTTCTTTTTTTTGATTGATTGGGTGAACTTGTTTGCTGATTGTGCATGACCGCTTGGTCGAGAGACCCACTTACATCCAGGCTAACTAGAACTAGTTCACCACCCGAGCTCAAGCCCGACTCACACATGGCACAACCACAGTCACTCCAAGATAGGTTCTATCCTATTAGAACCTCTCTTCCTTCTTGCATCCAGCTCACTATCGAAAGTGTTGACCCATATGAACTCAAGCCACAATACATCAACACTCTTCCCAAATTTCATGGACTTGAATCTGAGGATGCATACTTCTTCATAAGGGAATTTGAAGAAGTATGTCAAATGATGAATATACCTAAGTTAGGAGACGATGCTATCAAACTTAGGTTTATCCCCTTTGCTTTGAAGGATTTAGCAAAGAAATGGCTCTACAGTCTAGAGGCCGGTTCAATATCTTCTTGGGATAATTTCATTAAGGCCTTCTTAAAGAAATTTTATCCCGTTCACAAGACTGCACTGATTAGGAAGAATATCCTCCAGTTTAAGCAAACAGCCAATGAACCTTTTTGGAAATACTTCGAGCGTTTTAAGGATCTCCTTGCCCAATGTCCTCACCATGGGATAGAGAAATGGCGACTTTGCCAAGTTCTCTATGATGGATTAGATTATTCTACTAAAACACTGTTAGAATCCATGTGTCAAGGAGGATTTCTGCAAAAGAATGAAGATGAAGGATGGACATTGTTTGAGGAATTAGCTGAAAAATCCATCCAATGGGACCCTACTCCTGAAAAATCTAGGACTAATGACCCTACTTCTTCTAAAGGAGGTATCCATTCCATTGAGGCCAACGTAGCAACCGATGCTAAGTTAGCTGCTGTTATGCGTAGACTAGAGGCTCTTGAAACGAAAGAGCCAGTCTCTGTGAACCAAGTCAGCCCAACATCTTCGGCGGGCTGTACTTATTGTCAAGATATGAACCATGTGTTTGAGGAATGTCCTGTCTTCATCGTGCATCAAAGCTTGCCCGAACATATGAGTGCGGCCTTCACAAGGCCTGCCAACAATCCTTATTCGCCCACCTACAATCCCGGTTGGAGAAACCATCCCAATTTTTCATGGGGCCCAAGCAACAATGATCAAGTGAGGCCCAAATTCTCCAACAACTTCCAAAATCCGCCCTATCAACAAAATTTCCCTAATCCTCCACCGTCTTTCCAAAATTCACAAATGGAGACAAGACTTTCAAATTTGGAAAGAAAGGTGGATACCCTAGTCAAAAGCCAAGACACGCTGGCTCAAGTCCTAAGTAGGATAGAGCTCCAATTGAACCAGTAAGAGAGACAGAGGGGTACCCTACCGAGTCAACCATTGCCAAATCCTAGGAATCCTAGGCCAGCCAATGAGGTTCAAGACCCAAATCAGTGTCATATGGTTCATACACTCAGATCGGGGAAACAAGTTGATAATCAAGTATCCATGCCATCGGATCCATCTCAGCCATCCATTCCACCTAGCTCCACTTCCATTCCATCTAGCTCCACTCCTGCTCCATCCAGCCCCAATGAAACTGAAGCTGAAAAGTCAGCAGGTCAGATGCACCAGCCTATAGCTCCATTTCCAAATAGGCTTAGAAGCAACAACAATGCACACATGGAGAAATTATTAGAGGTGTTCAATCAAGTTAGGCTCAACATTCCACTTCTTGATGCAATCCAACAGGTCCCTAGTTATGCCAAATTCATTAAGGACATGTGCACCAAGAAAAGAAAGACTAATGTGCCTAAGAAGGTTTTTCTAGCCACTAACATTAGTGAGCTACTGTCCAACCAGATCCCTATCAAGTATAAGGACCCAGGTTGCCCCACCATTTCTTGCACCATAGGTCGAGCCGAAATCAATCGAGCACTCCTCGATTTAGGAGCCAGCATCAATTTGCTCCCTTTCTCCGTGTATCAACAACTTGGATTAGGTGAACTCAACCCGACCCAAGTTACTATTCAGTTGGCTGACCGCTCTATCAAAGTTCCAAAGGGAGAGATCAATGACGTTCTCATACGGGTTGGAGAATTCATTTACCCGGTCGATTTCATTGTCTTAGAGACACAACCTGTGTCTAATCCTAGGTCCCAAACTCCCGTTATCTTAGGAAGACCGTTCCTAGCAACCGCTAATGCAATTATAAATTGTAGAAACGGTTCCATGAGACTGACTTTTGGGGATATGACTAAGGAAGTCAATGTTTTCAACCTAGGTAAGCATCCCTACGATGTGACCGACCAACCCTTTGAGGTTAACTCCATTGAGAACATGACGAGTGAGCATAATGATGAGATCATATTTGAGTCAGAGGAAGAGGAAGAGTTAGAAACAAGTGATATCAGTCTTGATGAGATCGAATGGGAATCAAATCTGAGTTCTATAGAGATGGGAGATTCTAGCTTAACTCCTCCACCCATCGAGCCAACTCCTTCTTTGGAGCTAAAAGCCTTGCCCAAACATCTTAAGTACGCCTACCTAGGTGAACAAGAGACGTTACCGGTCATAGTTGCATCTAATTTGACCAATAGGCAAGAGGAGAACCTGCTGGCAACCCTTAGGAGACATAGGGAAGCCATTGGTTGGACTATGGCAGATATCAAGGGACTGAGCCCTACGATAGTCCAGCATCGTATCCATCTAGAGGAAGGGGTTAGACCGAAGAGGGATCCACAGCGTAGGCTAAACCCACTCATGCAGGAGGCTGTACACGCCGAAATAGTGAAACTGTTAGATAATGGGATCATTTATCCCATTTCCGATAGCGAATGGGTTAGCCCAATGCATGTGGTCCCTAAGAAGTCTAGTTTTACTGTGGTAGAGAACGACAAGCATGAGTTAGTGCAAACACGATTGCCTACCAAGGTGAGAGTATGCATAGACTACCGCAAGTTGAACGCAGCCACTAGGAAAGATCATTTTCCCCTCCCTTTCATTGACCAAATGTTGGAAAGATTAGCAGGTCATGAGTATTACTGCTTTTTGGACGGTTATTCAGGGTATAACCAAATTCCTATAGCGCCGGAGGATCAAGAGAAGACAACGTTCACGTGTCCATTTGGGACATTTGCCTACCGTCGAATGCCTTTCGGCTTGTGCAATGCCCCCGCCACATTCCAACGTTGTATGTTAAGCTTGTTTTCTGATATGGTCGAGCGTTTCCTAGAAATTTTCATGGACGACTTCTCCGTCTATGGAAATTCATTTGACCAGTGTCTCCATCACTTGGAGCTAGTGCTGAGTAGGTGCACCGAAAAGAACTTGACCCTCAATTGGGAAAAGTGTCATTTCATGGTGCAACATGGGATTGTCCTAGGTCACGAGATATCTAGGGAAGGGATTAAGGTAGACAAGGCCAAGGTTGAGATCATAGCGAAACTTTCACTTCCGCGATGCGTGAAGGACATTCGGTCTTTCTTAGGACACGCCGGATTTTATCGTAGGTTCATTAAGGACTTTAGCAAAATTGCTAGACCCCTTACAAACCTTCTAGCTAAAGACGTGTCCTTCATCTTTGATGATAGGTGCCATAGTGCATGGGAGAAATTGAAAATGGAGCTTATCTCTGCTCCTATCATCTCACCTCCGGACTGGTCCAAGCCTTTTGAGATCATGTGCGATGCCTCAGATTTTGCGATAGGTGCTGTCTTAGGACAGCGTAAGGACAGCAAGCAACACGTGATCTATTATTCGAGTAGGACGCTCAATGACGCCCAAATGAACTATACTACAACCGAGAAGGAATTCTTGGCAGTAGTGTTTGCTTTGGAGAAATTCCGCCCATACCTACTTGGGACCAAGACCACGATTTTCACTGACCATTCTGCTCTTCGATACCTTATGCTTAAAAAAGATGCGAAGGCCCGACTCATTCGTTGGATCCTTCTCCTTCAAGAATTCGATCTCGAAATTCGAGATAAAAAAGGTGTCGAAAATGTCGTAGCTGACCATCTCTCTCGTGTGCCAAACGCACCTTCTGACGAGCTGCCCATCAATGACAATTTTCCCGATGAGCAACTTCTAGCCATCTCTAAGGAGCCATGGTTTGCTGACATAGTAAATTACTTAGTCACAAACCAAACACCACCTAGTTGGTCTAAACAGGATAGATACCGATTCTTGTCTCAAGTTCGGTATTACATGTGGGAAGATCCTTATCTTTTCAAATATTGTTGCGACCAAATCATTAGGAGATGTGTCCCCGACGAGGAGACTAGAAGCGTGCTAGCTTTTTGTCATGAGTTCGCTTGCGGTGGACATTTTGGTCCCCGCAAAACTGCCGAGAAAATTCTGCAAAGTGGCTTTTATTGGCCAACTGTGTTTAGAGATGCATTTGAGTATTGCAAAACTTGCACAAGATGTCAAATGATAGGAAGAATTTCCAAACGAAATATGATGCCCCTAAATCCCATTCTAGAAGTAGAACTTTTCGACGTATGGGGCATTGATTTTATGGGACCCTTCCCTAATTCGTTTGGGCACCAGTACATCTTGTTGGCCGTAGACTACGTGTCAAAGTGGGTAGAAGCTGTCCCTTGCAAGACAAATGACAACAAAGTTGTTGTCAAATTCTTGAAAGATAATATCATCTCACGCTTTGGAATCCCTCGAGCCATCATTAGCGACAATGGCACACATTTTTGCAATAGAACTTTTGAAGCTCTTATGCGAAAATATGCCATTACCCACAAGTTGTCTACGCCCTACCATCCTCAAACTAGCGGGCAGGTAGAAGTTTCTAATAGGCAAGTCAAGCTCATTTTGGAGAAGACTGTGAATCAGAATAGGAAGGACTGGTCCACCAAACTGGTGGATGCCCTATGGGCATATAGGACTGCCTTTAAGACGATTCTAGGAATGTCTCCCTACAGACTGGTCTTTGGAAAGGCTTGCCACCTTCCTGTCGAGCTAGAGCACCGGGCCCTTTGGGCAATTAAGCAGCTAAATTTCGATTTAGATAAGGCCGGTGAGTTTCGGAAATTACAAATTTCTGAACTAGAGGAGTTGAGGAATGATGCATACGAGAATGCAAAGATTACGAAGGATAGAGTTAAGGTTTTTCATGATAAATTCATCACGAGAAAAACTTTTGTCCAAGGACAAAAAGTTTTACTCTACAACTCTAGACTTCATCTCTTTCCCGGCAAATTGAAGTCAAGATGGACAGGACCATTCATTGTTAAGACGGTGTTTCCACACGGAGCCATAGAGATCTACGATCCCAAAAATAGCAATTCATTCAAGGTAAATGGTCAACGTCTTAAAATCTTTTTGGAGTCTGTGCCGGAAGCTAATGCGGCGATGGGTCTTTTTGACCCACTGTATCGGTGATTATATCTTTCTGCCAGTTCATGCATCCATACATTTCATTCATACATTAGGGACAATGCATGAAACAAGTGTGGGGGAAGGGTATGTAATAAAAAAAAAAAAATAATTGAAAAAACATAAAAAAAAAAAATAAATAAAAAATAAAAAAAATAAAAAAAATGTTATAAAAAGGATAATACTTTGACTTATTTTTTGAAAGAAATCTAAGTTAGTTTTAAGAATTAGGAAAATCATGATTAGGATTTCTAAAAACTTGGTCAAAATAAATAAATTGTTTAAATTTTAGGTATAGGAGGAGAAATTGAATAAATAATTAGTCTTGATTTTTACCTTAATGAAATGTGCATACCAAATGCATATCTAGGATTCTAAGACAAAGACCTTGTGCCTCATAAAAAAAAAAAAAAAAAAAAGACAAAAAGAAGAAGAAAAAAATCACCAATTAAGCTGATACATGTGCCTCAAGAAGCATAAGTATTCATGCCTAAAGGTGAGTAAATAAAATAAAGTCCTTAGTTTTGGGGCCTAATTCACTCGAATTTGAGTCCGCGGGGTGTTTTCTCACCTGGTGCCCTAAAGCCAACCGGTTTGGGAGTCATCGACTTTAAGTTCGCTACATGGGTGGATTAGAAAGCCTAAGAAAACTAAGAAATATAATATATGTATTAACACATCTAATAATCAATTAGTTAGGTATGAGGGCCTCAAGAAGCCTTGATACTTACACGAAAGAAAATTAGATGATGTTATAAAAATAATAATGAGGCATGAGAGTCAAGTTAAGGAATTCCTAGATTCACAAGGGTGCGTATGACTTTTGGTAACGAAAAAGACTATATTAGAAATTCAATTTTAATCCTTACCTAAAATGAATAACAATTGACTTTATAAAGACCAGGTTTGAAGAATGAATAAAAATGATAATCCTAAAACTTATAGACTACTTAGTCTCTTCAATAATAATTCAAATATTTTCCTTTTTATGGATTTTGTGGGTGTAATCCGCTGAAAACCCTCACGAGACAACACTCGTCCTCTAGGGTAACCTAGGGGTTTAACGGCTTGTTGCACATGCTAAGTGCAACCGTGATTCCTACGAAAGTGAGTTAGCTAGGTTAGATTTTTCTCTTTCTTTTGATTTTTACTCGAGGACGAGCAAAAAGATAAGTGTGGGGGTGTGATAGGTAGTGAAAAATGCATAATTGTCATCATATATACCATCGCATTTGCACGTTTATTCATATTATAATGCACATTTATTAATATTTCTTTATTTAATATGTGCAGGCCTCAAATTATCAATTTAATAAAGAATAAAGCTTAAAGAGCCCAAAAGCCCAGATCCAAGCCCATGTTTGAAGCCCAGGTGAAAAAGCGCAAATACAAAGAGTCAAAATGCAAATACAAGGGCTAAAAGTTGCAAATATCAGAGATTAGGGAAGGATAGACTTCTATCCAACTCTAAACACCTGCAGGATGAGGATAAAAGGCCAAGATAAGAAGGAAATTCGTGGGAAGAAGATTTGAAGAAATCTGGATTAAGGATAACTTGATTACTAAGTTATCTCGAAAATCCAGATTAAAAGGCCAGGATCACACTTCTAGAAGCAGAAGCCCAGATGGACGGATCAGGAGAGGCCACGCGCCAAAGCGCGCGGCCAGAAGCCACAAAAGTGCCGCGGACGCTCGGCAAGGCGCGGCAAAGTGGATGAGTCTGACTACCAGACTTTGTCTACAACTTCATCCGGGACTCTATCTTCTTCTGCACTATAAATATCCCTGCAAAGTGCAACGTACAGGGCATGCAGAGACGACTAGGGTTTTCTTTAGCTATTTTTCTAAATTTCTGCACAAGTTGTAATTTTTATTTCATGCTCGTTGTGGAGAAGAAGGAGACGATTGTGTAACGGAGATTCATCTGAAATAAAGGTCACTCTTTTGTTCTCTTTTAATTTCTGCAAATTTTATTTCTTTTTGTGATCTCTTTGATTTTCAATCTGTGATCGCTTCTGGTTTGCTTTTTCTTTATTTCCTTGCACTCCTTCTCATTAAATAAAAAAAATATAAATAATTGAAAAGAAAAAAAATAATGAAGAACTAATTCTCTCTAGTGGTTTGCTGAGATTCTTAAAGCAACCCTAGAGCAGTTAAGTCTAGATCGGATCAATGAACATCTATAGAAACCCTAGGGTTAAAAACAACTTTTCTTGAAGATTAAACAAATACCTAGAATTCCTAATATAGGTTGCATATTAAAAAGACCTCTCATGACTTCAAACTAAGAACTAGGACAGCATAAATTTAAGATTCGTCTTTTAATAGGCTGTACTTAGATGTTAGGATGAACCATAGTTTGGCTTTTAATAATGTAACTTTGCTAGAAGTCTAGTATTGATTTTTCTTACTTGAATTATTTGTAATGACCTAGGGTGAATCACCTACATCTTAACATGAAGATCAAGCTCCTTAACTTGCAATAGGGTTGTGGTAGAAGATCAGCAAAACCACGTCTTTAATATCATATTTTTATCTCAAATCTAATCTCTCTTTTCTTACTTGAAGCATACAGAGGAATCGAGTCGAAAAGCTTTCATCGCATCCTTCCCTGAGGATCACGACCCGCTTGAGCCCTTGCTACAGCGGATTCGCATTGAGACTAAGAAACTTCACTTCTTTTATTCTTTAAAATCTCAATCAATGATTCACTTATATTGCTATGTTTTAATTGGTATCATGTTGGAAGAATCTGTTTTATTGTCACCCCTTATTGATCTTTTTGTTTCGAAAAAAATAAAAAAAAGGGGGAGAAAATTGTTTTACTATTTATTTGGACCCCTTTGTTGATGATTGACAAAAAGGGAGAGAATTATTTGAGTTAATATGCATGTTTTTATATTGATTATTTGAGTTTATATGCATGTTTCTATGACTATGCATGTTTTTATATTGATATCAATATTGGTATCAAGAGTGTTTGTTTTAAGAATATAGTTTAGTTAGTTTGATTTTTATTAGTATCAAGAGCTTGTTTTAATTGGTATCAAGAGCATTATTTAAGAGCATGTTTTTATTAGTATCAAGAGCACGTTTTATGCATGATGCATTTCATGTTTGGTATCAAGAGCATGTTTTTGTATTTGGTTTCTTATTTATGCATGTCTATGCATTTTCATGTTTGATATTCATTGCATATATTTATTATTTATTCCTATGCATGAGTTAAGGGGGAGCTTCTTTGAAGCTTAACTTTAATCCATGCATATATAACTCCATGAGTTTTGTCATCATCAAAAAGGGGGAGATTGTTGGCCCAGAGGCCTGCCACTCTAGTTTTGATGATGATTAACTCATGTAGTTATGTGTACTAATAATCTTGTGATTTAGTTTCAGATTATTAACCAAGATATTAATTAGCGATTTGCTTCAGCTAAGAAGTTTTGAAGCCTTTCCAAACCGTGATCATGATATGCTCAACAAAGGAGTTGTTTGGATCAAGTCGGCTTGAAGACGTGTTCATCAAGAAGACTTCGGTACCTAGTTTAGTTTTGTGTTTAGATCCGTTTGTAAAGATTAGAATAGTGTGATATGCTCAAGTTCACAACACACACGTTTCATGTTTTGGATTCGGTTTTCGGTTTTGGTTTAACCGATCTTGGTTTTTATGAATAGCTAGTATCAATACAAGTTTACATGATTTAAATGTATATTAGATATGTTCTATATATACATCTATGCTTCAACTATTTAAACAAACTTACATTGATATACCTATTCATGTATTTGGAACAAAACATATTTTCAGATCTATTGTCAAAAACAATGATATATATATATATAGCTTTAGTGTATATTGGATTATATCCATATACAACATGCTTAAAGTTGTTTAAATATCATGTTTTTTTATTTGGATGAGTTTTGGACAAAACGTCAATTCATTTGAAAAATTCGAGTTTTTTAAAAATACAGATTTTGGTTTTCGGTAAAATTTCCATAACACAAAAATGGTTCTAAATGTTTGAAATTTGTGTTGAAAATTTTCACACAAGTTTGTATTTCAATGTATAATGATAAAACTATTTTTGTGAAATTTTAGAGATTTTATGGGAATTTTTAAGACATTAAAAACCTTAGTTTTCTGTCCCATAATATAGCCTGCCAGGCTCTGGCGGTCGACCCAGAGTCGGTCGATCGGACCGGTCGACCGACGTGCACAAGAATGTTCACGCTGGCCTGCCCATTAAGCCGGTCGACCGACTGAAAGCAACCCACTCTCGGGTTGCTCCAGTCGACCGGGGCGGTCGACCGGCCAGAGAGCCGTTGCTCTCTGATTCAGGGTCCGGTCGACCGGGCGATCGACCGGTAGCAGCAAACAGTCAAAATTCGACCGTGGCCGGTCGACCGGAAGGTCGAATCTGGCCATTTTTGCTGCCAACGGCTATTTTTTTAAAGAGGCTATAAATGGGTTTTTTCTTAATAGTTTTTAACAAGTTTTTAGAGAGCAAAATTTCTGATCTTACCAGTGTTTTTACAGCAATCAAAAAGAAGTTTTTGGGCTCAAATCTTTACAATCTATTTGGTGTTTTTCTAGGGTTTGGAAAATCAAAGAAAAGTATTTTGGGGAAAGTGTTTTTGATTCAACTTCTTTTTTCTTGATTTCAGTTTTTCCCAAGGATTTTCTTTGAGTATTTGTTTTCCATTCCTTTAGTTTTTCACACACTTGAGCTTCATTCTATCCTATCTATAGGATCTTTGTGTTTGTGAGAAAAAGAGATTGGTTTGTGATCTTTTGATCACCAAGTTGTAAACCCTAATTATTGCTTGGCTTTGTGCCTTTCCCTCATAGTGTTGAGGAGGTTGTGCAATTGGGTTGTATCCCTCAAGTTGTGAGGTGATCCTTATTTAGCTTTGTGCTTATCCCTCAAGTTTTGAGGTGACAGTTTTGTTGGCTTGGTGCTTAGCGTCTAGTGAAAGGTTGTGGTTGTAAAGAGAGGAGTTGGATACTCCTAGTTATTGTATTGCCCCAAATCCTCGGGGAGGTTCCCTGTGTGGGAGTCCTGTGTGGACAAGCTAGTGGATTCGAAATCCTTCTGGGTGAAGGCGAGGATGTAGAGCTGGGTGCCCGAACCTCGAAACAAATCTTGTTATTTGCGCTTGATCCATTGACTCTTACTTTCTCTCTCTTTACTTTGTGCATTGTTTCATATTGCTATATCATATACATACTTGTGTGTTTGTGTGCCTCACTTATACTTAACCACGAGAGCTTACATAGCGCCTCAACTCTTATTCAGAGGAATCAGGAGGAGTTAGTCCAGAGCCCTTCACCGGGAATTCGGCTACACTCGTTGGTTGTATTAAGTGTTATTGTAATTAGTTTTTAAATTCTGCATTTAGTTCATTAGATTAGCATTATCACCTATTCACCCCCCTCTAGGTGATTTCAATTGGTATCAGAGTCTACGCTCCTTTAACCACCTAGGAGTGAGATCTTGGTTTGCTAATCTATCATTTGCATTTGCACTTGCACACATATAGTTTGCACTCATGGATAGCCCTCCTATGTTTGATATTTATAGACTTGATATTTGGAAGGCCAAGATGAGTTGTCATTTGAAAGCATTTGGACATAAAGTTTATCAAGCCATTACCAAGGAATCCTACCCCAATGATAGCAAACATAAAAAGGCCAATGCATTAGCCCTTAAAGCACTTAGAGCATCTCTTGATAAAGATTTATTACATGTGTTTGCTCACTATGATTCGGCTTTTGCAGTATGGAGCATTTTAACTTCTCCCGAGCTACCAAAGATCATCGATAAGATGAGGAGATCTAGGAGAGACAAGTCCGACGAGCGTTGCCTCATGGTCCAAGGGAATGACTCCCTTGAGGTACAATCAGAAACTCAACTAGATGTTAACACTAGTTCCTATTGCTATGGGTGTTTAGAAGTACAAACCTTGAATATGGAACTTGCTACAAAGTTTGAATTTTTTTGAAAAAACATGATCTTTTGAAAAAGAAGATTTTGAACTAAAAGAAGAATATAAGGATTTGTGTTCAAAATTTGATTTGATTTTGCAAGAGAAGGAAGAGATTTCTAGTGAATGTGACTCACTTAAATCTCTACTAGATCTTGCCCTAAAGGAAAATAAATTTTTGAAAAGTAAAATGATTGTGAAGATGTTTTAAAGAACAATGAGATTTTATCTTCAAAATTAGATTGTATTTTAAAGATAACCATTCTTTGAAAAATGAAATTGATTTTATTTCAAAATAATTAGATTTAGTATTAAATAAAAATAAATCTTTGCAAAATGATATAGATTCACATGTTTGCCATGCTAGTGTAACCTCACCTAGCACACCTATTGCATGCTCCACTTTATCTTCTAGTATTGAAAATGATATAAATGATTTGAAGAAAAGTGTGGTTTGTTTGGGCTCCACTTTGAGCCATTGTGCCATGAATCATACACGGTTGGAATCTTTGTTTCGAAAGAAATAAGTTCCTATTATGCATGCACACGATACACGGCATACACATGCTCCTCACGGTCACACCCATCACATGTATGCTCATGTGTACACTTGTACACATTGTGGACGTAAGGGCCACCTTGCTAAATTTTGCTATGATCGTATAAATGATTCTAATTTAGCAAATAAATTTGTTTGGGTTAGAAAAGGTACTAACCCCATGGACCCAAAAGGATATGGGTACCAAAGACCACCCCTATTATGTTTGATGTAGGTGTGGGCTCTCGCATGACGTGAGAGTTGCGGTACTTGAGATGGATGCATTCCGTGCTTCATGAGGATGATTTGGATGCATCACTTTCAAGGGAAGTTTGGTAGGAAGACCACCTTGTTTTGGAAAACTAGATAGATGCCTTCATCAGTTTTGGTATCGATCTCTAACTCTCGTTTATATTTGCGTGCTTTTCATGTTCATCAATTTATAGCATGTCTTGTTTTATTGATTATTATGATTATGCCATATGACTTAGATTAGTGATATACATGTTTAATTATTTGAGACACCCATGTTTAATATGAATCTATATCTATGTTTCTCACTTTGTTTTTAACTAATATGTATGTCCTAGATATATTGCACATGCATATACATAATGACCATAAGTATGTTTATGATTTTTGTTTTGTTTTGATGCTTCATATTTTGATGTTTATAGTTTATTATGTTAAATGTCATGATTCTTAGATCATTGACATGCATGTATAGCTTTTGAGATCACCCATGTTTATATGGACCCATATGTTGTGTTCTCACCATTGTATAGCTATTATGTATACCATAGGTCTAATAGCACGTGGATTTACATAATGATCATTTTTATGATTATCATGTTGATTTATGTCTCGTTTTATGCTTCATGATTTGATTACTTGTTTAAATGTTAGTTTTCATTAAAACTAAGATATATACTTGTACATATAGTGGGCCACAAATAGATCATTATATGTTTGTGCTTCAACGCTTATTTGAACCCATTAGATGTGCTAGTATAGTCTAGTTTGATGATTCCTGCATTTTAACTTGTATTCCCCATTTTTGACATGTTTTATGATTCATATGTTAACTTCATGTATATGTCCATCTTGTCCAAACTATTGATTATGCATATACATCCTTGAGCCACGTGTCTTCATGCAAATACATTTGTGGACTCGTTTATATTTGAATATGTATGTATACTTTAGTTTGTATAAGACATACATATGCCTTGAAGTACATATTGTTTTTTTAATGAAAATTTAGTTTTAATGAATTTCATATTTAAGGAATAATGAGCTTATTGCCTACTGATTAGACTTGAAAGGTGTAGACTTATTATATGTATAGAATGTGATTGATGTACCCTTTCTTGTCTCCGCTATAGCCTAGGGCTATACCGAGTCGGATCTCAGGGAGAGCTAGTGTAGAAACGTTACGATACACGTGAGAAGAGGAAACGAGAATTCTTCTATGTTTCAAAAGAATAAAGAATCAAAAGAAAAACAAATCAAAGAATTGGTGGATATGTTCATAGTGGTTTGTGAAAAGAAATCAAGAAGATGTTTGTTGTATTCACACTAAAAGAAAGAAAGATCTAGAAAACTTGTATTAAAGAAATCCATGACTAACTAACCTTAACTACCTTGCTAAAAACTAACTAGACTCCTTTGTAGTGATGCATGCCTCATGTTGATTCATTGGCATGGATATGTCTTGCATGTGATCTAATTACCTTCTCACATGGATGATGGGGATTCAATCTTGGACTTGTCTCGTAGCCTCCATAGATGGTCATAGTCCTACAAATAGACTTTCACTAATGGAATCAAAAGAGCTACACTCAAGTGATGCAAATGAAGAACATACAACACTCACTAATGGAAGTAGTGAGGTTATACATCAAATAGCATATTGGTGCTTCCATCTCCATGTTCCATCAAGGCACTAGTTCGAAGACTAGGCTCCAAGTGAGGCACACATGAATCATATGGAGAATTACAACAAAATCTTGCCAAGAAATGAAAAGAAACCCATCGGAGAAGAGAAGAACATACAAATTGCAAGATGAATAAAAGCAATCACATAGAAGCTAGAAGTTAGCAAGGTAGTAGTTATCTAGTTCATGGAGAAAGATCTAGCTACTCACCATTACAAAATCAAAGCTAAACATGAATTAAATTGCAAGAAATTAACAAAGCAAGTAAAGTGAAAGGAAACAAACTAGAATCAAGCTCAAGTAGAGTAGATGAGAATGGATCAATCCTTGTATAGCTCCAAAGTGTCACTCCTTGTTGATACAAGCTCTCTCTCTCATACAACTCTCTCTTGCAATGAAATCTAGGGAGAAGAAATCATAGAGAGCTAAAAATCCTAAAAGAAAACCTAGAAAAATTACAAACTATGAACTAAGCTCTCTCTTTCTCTGATCAGTCCTTGCTCGCAGGTGATGATGGGGTATTTATAGCCGAAATGAGAAGCATCTGGAGAGGAGATCGTTGCCACAAAATCCGGAGATCTCAACGGTCCAGATTGCCGCGCCCATGCCGCGATCCGCGGCAATCTAGTGGCCGTTGGATCTGATCTTCTTGTTGGAGATCAGTTGGGAAGTGGTTATCCACGTGGCATGGTTGGATTCTCTGTTTGTTGCGCGGATCTCTCCAGATCTGGATTGAGATTTGGCTTTATCCTTGATCTTTTAATTAATCACCTTAATTATGGCTAATTAAGGTAATTAATTACTTTATCTCCTTTTTAATATGTACCTGCAAATAAGTAGAGAAGAGGATTAAAAATCATATATTTATTTGTATTATGCATGGGGAATATGATATAAAATATGCAATATTGTGTACTAATCACACCCCCACACTTATTCTTTTGCTCGTCCCGAGCAAAACAAAGAAAAAGAAAAGAAAATCTAAACTACAAGTTTTATTACACCACTTTCGCAGGTGACGCGATTGCACTGAGCATGTGCAACAAGCCGTTAAACCTCTAGGTTACCCTAGAGGAGGAGTGTTGTCTCCTGAGGGTTTTCAGCGGATTACACCCACAAAATCCATAAAGAAAGAAGACAAATGTTAGTATTTTGAAAACGCATTTTGAATAAGAGACAAGTTTACGAACTATTTTTGCAAAAATATAAGTGATCCTAGGTCATAAGTCCACCTATAATTATTCTTCCTTAAACTTAGTATCCATGCAAGATCTTGTTTTTAATTAAGGTAAGAATTCAAAATTGGATTGAATATTTTTATCTTTCATAAAACCTAGATAATATGCACACCGTGCTCAGTGAAAATTTCTGGGATTTCAACTCCAACCATAAAGCCATTTATTTATTTATATATATATATTTTTTTTATGCTTTTTTCTTCCCTTAGTTTAGGCTTTCTAATTCACCCATGTAGCGAGCCTATAACGATGACTCCCAGACCAGATGGTCTTAGGGCACCAGATGAGGAAACATCCCTCGGGTTTAAGGACTCGAGTGAAAAAGGCCACAAAACTAAGAGGGATTATTCTTAATCACCGTTAGGCGTGAATGATCATGCTTCTTGAGGCACAATTATCCAGCTTAATAAGTGAGATCACTGTTAGGCGTGAGTCATCATGCTTCTTGAGGCACAATTTCCCAGCTTAATAAGTGATCTTTTATTTATATATATTTTTTTTCTTTTTTTTTTCTTTTTCTCTCTTTTTTTTTTTATATATATATATATGGCATTTTTGGTCTTTGTTTCCATCCCAAGAAATGTGTAAGTGTAAAGTGCATATTATCTAAGGCAAAAAATGCAAGATAAAAATATCTCCTCAATTTTACTTACTTAGCCTATAATTTTCAAACAAGATCTATTATTTCAACTAGGTTTAAGATGTCATAATTAAGGCTTTCTTAATCTCTAAGATACATCTTAATTTTCTTAAAAATAAATCAAAACTTTGTTTCTTATTTCAAAAAAGTTTTTATTTTTATTTTTTTTTTATTTTTTCTAAAAGAAAAGCAAAATCTAAAAAGAAAATGGAAAATCTATAAAAAAGATAAAATCTAAAAATAGAAAAAAAAATAAAATCTAAAAATAAAAGACCTAAAAAGAAAAATAAAAGTCCTAAAAAATAAAAATCCTATAAAGAAAAGAAAATCCTATGTTAGTAAACCCTCCCCCACACTTATTTCATGCATTGTCCTCAATGCATTATGGTAAATGTATGCATGAAATAGGTAAGAGGTAGGAAAAATTATTTACAAGGAATATACAAATGTAACTCTCACCTGGGTTTTTGGTCGCTTCCCTCTGGCCCGTTTCCCATCGTTCCAATGTGTTCTCTTTCTTGAACTCCATTGGGAAACGGTCTGAATTGTTCTAACCCTAGGTGTTTCCAGTTTCAATTGGTTGTTATTATCATTCACACTCATTCCACCACATCGTTCACACAAAAAGTCCTTATCACCACTCTCACTCAGAATCTCATCACTTCCAATGTCATTACTTAGAAATTTCAGCTCTTCTCCATATAATTCTTTAAAACTCAAATCAACATCCGGAAGTGGACAATCAGCTAATTTACCCCGAGTTGACTCATCTAAACACATGATCTCTTCAGCAAATAAGTCTTCAAATGATATATCAATTGGAGGTTCAAATACAGTCTCAGTTGGCTCATTGAAAGTGAAAGTATCCAAATCAACTTTCCCCGTTTGAAAGGGTACTCGGATAAGAGAATCACAAGATTGTGACTCATCTTTTGGATCTCCACCTTCCTCCTCACAATTGTTACTAATGAAATTAACCTCAAATGTTTGATCTTTTGTTTTGTGAGGCTGTGTGTGGAAGACATTGTGTTCATGTGTCATATTACCAAAAGTCAACCTCATTGATCCATTCCGGCAATTAATGATTGCATTTGCAGTAGCCAGGAATGGTCGACCCAGAATGACAGGAATTTGTGCCCTTTGATTGGAATTTGATACTGGTTTTGTTTCAAGGACAACAAAGTCAACAGGATAATAGAATTCTCCAACTTTGACAAGGACATCTTGAATTACCCCCTTGGGTTTAGTAACAGAGCGATCAGCCAATTGAATGGTCATTTGGGTCGGGAGAAGATCACCTAACCCCAATTGTTGGTACACAGAGAAAGGTAGGAGATTAATGCTGGCCCCCAAATCAAGAAGTGCCCTATTTATTGTAGTCTGTCCTATGATGCATGAAATGGTGGGGCTCCCTGGGTCTTTATACTTAACAGGAATTGGACCAGTGAGCAACTCATTGATGGATGATGCAAGGAAGACTTTTTTAGGGACTTGGGTCTTTCTCTTCTTGGTGCACATTTCCTTCAAAAATTTGGCATATGATGGCACTTGTTGAATGGCATCAAGAAGAGGGACATTGATTTGGACCTTATTGAATGTTTCTTTTATTTTCTCCATGTGAGCATTTGACTTGTTATTTAGAAGCCTATTTGGATATGGTACTCTAGGCTTATAAGGTTGCTCATCTACCTTTTCTTTCCCTTGGCTTTGGAAGTGGATGGCTCTGAACTAGAGGATGGTTTGTCAAAAGTTGGTGGTATTGGGACATGAGGAGTTTGCTTTGGTACTGGATGAGATTGTGGACTAGAAACCTTATTGTCAACTTGTTTACCAGATCTCAGGGTATGAATGGCATGACAGTGACTGGGTCCTGAATTTTCAACTTTGGGATTTAGCAATGGCTGATTTGGGAACAGTCCTTTTTGATTCTCAGCCAATTGCTTGATCTGGACCTTCATTTCATTCAACTCCTGTTGCTGGTTCTTTGTTAAGGTTTCTATCATTTGTTTCAACTCAGATATTTCAGAATTATTTTGGGGTGGATGTTGAGGATATGGAGATTGGAACTGTGATTGGTAATATGGTGGTGGGTCCTGATATGACTGTGGTGGACTTTGAGATGGATGAACATACAGTGAATTCTGATCGAAACTGGATGAATGAAACTGAGCATTGTATGGATGTGGAAGTGGTGGCATATGATGCTCAGGACCAGACTGACTCCATGGAAAATTTGGATGGTTCTGCCATCCTGAATTGTAAGTATTGGAGTATGGGGGTCTGGTAAAAGTTGCATTCATGTTCTCCTGAAATGATTGGGGCTGATAAAATGGACACTCCTCAAAGACATGGCTAAGGTCTTGACAGTTGGTGCAACCTGGTCTAATTAAAGGCAATGGGTTGACCTGGTTGACCACAGAATTCCCTTTTGACTCAAGCAACTCTATCCTCTTCATTAATTGTGTGATCTTGGTTTCTGAAGCTAGAGAGGATTCTTTGGTTTTTGTACCAGTTCTGGAAGTGGTGGGAGTCGGTTTATCAGGGCATGACTCCACTGAATGGTTTTCTCAGCTAGGGTTTCAAAGAGATCCCACCCTGATGTTCATCTTTCTTCAGAAATTCCCTTGGCACAAGGATTCTAAAAGTGTTTTCGTTTGGTAATCTAATCCATCATAGATAATCTGGCATAACCGCCATTTCTCTATGCCGTGATGGGGACATAGGGCAAGGAGGTCTTTGAAACGCTCAAGATATTTCCAGAAAGGTTCATTTTGTTCTTGCTTGAATTGCATTATGTTTTTTCTCATGAGGGCTGTTTTGTGGATAGAATAGAATTTCCTAAGAAAGACCTTAACAAAATCATCCCATGAAGATATGGAACTGACAGGAAGACTATAAAGCCATTTCTTAGCTAAATCCTTAAGTGCAAACGGTATGAACCGTAACCTAACAGCATCCTCAGAAAGTTGGGATATTCTCATCATTTGGCATACCTCTTCAAACTCACGAATAAAGAGGTACGCGTCCTCAGACTCTAGACCATGGAAATGGGGAAGTGTACTAATGAATTGTGGTTTCAGCTCAAAATGATTTCCATTAGGCTCGGGGAGAAGAATGCATGAAGGAATGGAGGTGCGAATCGGATAGAATCGATCTTGAAGTGAGACGTTGTTGGTCATGATGAAGTGGTTGTGGAAGTGTAAGTGTAGAATGAATTAGGATCACAAAACCACTATTGTATATACAATCACAAACAACGTGCACCGATCACACCAGCGAAAAAGAAAAATAACAAACAACAAAAGAAAAAATCAATCCAAGCTTGTCTAGGGTTTCTGGTCCTAGGTGACTCCTAAATAGACTGTCCACAGGAGGTTTAGTGTAGACCTTGACTATAAGCAAATCAGCCAGGGAAGGGTAAAGTCGTTGGGAGGTTTTCCGTCCGAAGACGTTCCTTAATTAAGTAACCAACAACCTTCGGGCTTTCGGCCCTCAACCCCTTTCCTAGACACCGATTTTACAGAAGTCAATTTCCAACACTTTTCCCCCTTAGGATAATCTCCTAAGTGAGTCCGGATGTCCCTAGGGCCAACGTCTATCAAATTTTATTTACAAGCTTAGGATTGTGAGTACGTGGGGAGAATGATTTCCGGGCTAAGGAAAGGGTAATGACCTCCCTCACCTTATCTTATTTACAGGAATTGCCCTTAGAATTAATTGTGCAAGTGTACGATATAAAAACAAACAAGGTTCACTCCAAGTAAGAAAATTCAAACAAAGAGTGAGTCTTAGTCTATATGCAATGAATCACGTACCTTGTCCCACGCACTCTTCAACAGTAAATTTAAAGAACTGAAAGACACGTGCCTAAATGCAATTGTCTAACAATTTTTAGCAATTATCAACCAATTTCTTACTGTTGAATTAATTAAACAGGTACAAGGTGCAGAATACAGGAAATGAAGTATAGAAGCAGCAGTATCTTGCAGAGCAGAAGCCCCTGCAAAAATTTGGTAAGTAGTGAACTCTAAAGTGCCGCGTTTGCGCGGCTTTTGCCGCGGGAGCGCGGCACAATAGAGGGATCCTGGGCTCTGCTTTCTTGAGCAGAGGCCCAGGTCCACTTATATGATTCTGCTGTAGATAGTTTCCTGTTTTCTTCTCCTGTAACCTGCAACAGAGAAGAAATATCGTTTAGTTTCTCACTTTTAAAAATAATACCGTCGCTCTCCCCGGCAACGGCGCCATTTTGATTAGACTTGAAAGGTGTAGACTTATTATATGTATAGAATGTGATTGATGTACCCTTTCTTGTCTCCGCTATAGCCTAGGGCTATACCGAGTCGGATCTCAGGGAGAGCTAGTGTAGAAACGTTACGATACACGTGAGAAGAGGAAACGAGAATTCTTCTATGTTTCAAAAGAATAAAGAATCAAAAGAAAAACAAATCAAAGAATTGGTGGATATGTTCATAGTGGTTTGTGAAAAGAAATCAAGAAGATGTTTGTTGTATTCACACTAAAAGAAAAGAAAGATCTAGAAAACTTGTATTAAAGAAATCCATGACTAACTAACCTTAACTACCTTGCTAAAAACTAACTAGACTCCTTTGTAGTGATGCATGCCTCATGTTGATTCATTGGCATGGATATGTCTTGCATGTGATCTAATTACCTTCTCACATGGATGATGGGGATTCAATCTTGGACTTGTCTCGTAGCCTCCATAGATGGTCATAGTCCTACAAATAGACTTTCACTAATGGAATCAAAAGAGCTACACTCAAGTGATGCAAATGAAGAACATACAACACTCACTAATGGAAGTAGTGAGGTTATACATCAAATAGCATATTGGTGCTTCCATCTCCATGTTCCATCAAGGCACTAGTTCGAAGACTAGGCTCCAAGTGAGGCACACATGAATCATATGGAGAATTACAACAAAATCTTGCCAAGAAATGAAAGAAAACCCATCGGAGAAGAGAAGAACATACAAATTGCAAGATGAATAAAAGCAATCACATAGAAGCTAGAAGTTAGCAAGGTAGTAGTTATCTAGTTCATGGAGAAAGATCTAGCTACTCACCATTACAAAATCAAAGCTAAACATGAATTAAATTGCAAGAAATTAACAAAGCAAGTAAAGTGAAAGGAAACAAACTAGAATCAAGCTCAAGTAGAGTAGATGAGAATGGATCAATCCTTGTATAGCTCCAAAGTGTCACTCCTTGTTGATACAAGCTCTCTCTCTCATACAACTCTCTCTTGCAATGAAATCTAGGGAGAAGAAATCATAGAGAGCTAAAAATCCTAAAAGAAAACCTAGAAAAATTACAAACTATGAACTAAGCTCTCTCTTTCTCTGATCAGTCCTTGCTCGCAGGTGATGATGGGGTATTTATAGCCGAAATGAGAAGCATCTGGAGAGGAGATCGTTGCCACAAAATCCGGAGATCTCAACGGTCCAGATTGCCGCGCCCATGCCGCGATCCGCGGCAATCTAGTGGCCGTTGGATCTGATCTTCTTGTTGGAGATCAGTTGGGAAGTGGTTATCCACGTGGCATGGTTGGATTCTCTGTTTGTTGCGCGGATCTCTCCAGATCTGGATTGAGATTTGGCTTTATCCTTGATCTTTAATTAATCACCTTAATTATGGCTAATTAAGGTAATTAATTACTTATCTCCTTTTTAATATGTACCTGCAAATAAGTAGAGAAGAGGATTAAAAATCATATATTTATTTGTATTATGCATGGGGAATATGATATAAAATATGCAATATTGTGTACTAATCACATACCTTTCATGATTATATTCTTCACATTTTATTTGAACACTCACCTTTCTTGTTTACTCATGCTTGTTTCATGAGTCATATTCATGCTTCATTGTCTTTGAATGTTGGCTATCATGTGAATTTCATGTTTCATGAAATATTTTTGTTTTATTCCTTACTTGAAGGATTTCGTACTAGTTTATAAATTTTTCCATTTAACTAGTTGCGGGATTCTTCGTTATGGTAGAAGTTTTCATACATACTATATCTTTCAAACCTATTTTTGAAAACCCCTACCCTCAAGGGCGGTTGGATGGGAGACCATGCCTTGTATGCTTTATAGTGAAAATCATTTTAAACTTGAGCATGAAATGGGTGGTAGGTAATATGAGATATACACTTGATATTATTTTTATTTCAATTTGGTATCATTGGACTTTTTCAATTGGTATCAATATTGAGATTTCTTGTTTACTCATATATCTTTTTGTATGTATGCTTTCACTTCAAATGGTATCAATTTCAATTGGTATCTAATTTTTCATAGATATATATATCTTTTATTTGTGCTCAAAAATATCACAAATTTTGGTTTTTGCTAAGCTTGAGTTTTAATGACTATCATATTTCAATTGATTAAGTTTTCAATTTGTACTTATACAAGCTTATGCATTGTTTTATTTGATAAAGGGGGAGAAAATTCGTATTTTATCTTTCAATTGGTATTTTGTTTACCTTTGATTTCCACTCCCCTCCTTTATGATGAAAAATGTGATTGAAAAATGAATATTGTTTTTTAAATTTGATATCATATGTTTAAAAGGAAAAATACTTTCAATTGGTAAAATTGGTATCAAGATGCTTATTTGTTTACTCACTATTGGTATCAAGATTTTGATTACTTTCAATTGGTACTATTGATTTATTTCTTTCAATTGGTATCATTGATGACAAGAATTTTTATATTGATTATCTTTCAATCATGATTCACTTATATTGCTATGTTTTAATTGGTATCATGTTGGAAGAATCTGTTTTATTGTCACCCCTTATTGATCTTTTTGTTTCGAAAAAAATAAAAAAAAGGGGGAGAAAATTGTTTTACTATTTATTTGGACCCCTTTGTTGATGATTGACAAAAAGGGAGAGAATTATTTGAGTTAATATGCATGTTTTTATATTGATTATTTGAGTTTATATGCATGTTTCTATGACTATGCATTTTTTATATTGATATCAATATTGGTATCAAGAGTGTTTGTTTTAAGAATATAGTTTAGTTAGTTTGATTTTTATTAGTATCAAGAGCTTGTTTTAATTGGTATTAAGAGCATTATTTAAGAGCATATTTTTATTAGTATCAAGAGCACGTTTTATGCATGATGCATTTCATGTTTGGTATCAAGAGCATGTTTTTATATTTGGTTTCTTATTTATGCATGTCTATGCATTTTCATGTTTGATATTCATTGCATATATTTATTATTTATTCCTATGCATGAGTTAAGGGGGAGCTTCTTTGAAACTTAACTTTAATCCATGCATATATAACTCCATGAGTTTTGTCATCATCAAAAGGGGGAGATTATTGGCCCAGAGGCCTTCCACTCTAGTTTTGATGATGATTAACTCATGTAGTTATGTGTACTAATAATCTTGTGATTTTAGTTTCAGATTATTAACCAAGATATTAATTAGCGATTTGCTTCAGCTAAGAAGTTTTGAAGCCTTTCCAAACCGTGATCATGATATGCTCAACAAAGGAGTTGTTTGGATCGAGTCGGCTTGAAGACGTGTTCATCAAGAAGACTTCGGTACCTAGTTTAGTTTTGTGTTTAGATCCGTTTGTAAAGATTAGAATAGTGTGATATGCTCAAGTTCACAACACACACGTTTCATGTTTTGGATTCGGTTTTCGGTTTTTGGTTTAACCGATCTTGGTTTTATGAATAGCTAGTATCAATACAAGTTTACATGATTTAAATGTATATTAGATATGTTCTATATATACATCTATGCTTCAACTATTTAAACAAACTTACATTGATATACCTATTCATGTATTGGAACAAAACATATTTTCAGATCTATTGTCAAAAACAATGATATATATATAGCTATAGTGTATATTGGATTATATCCATATACAACATGTTTAAAGTTGTTTAAATATCATGTTTTTGTATTTGGATGAGTTTTGGACAAAACGTCAATTCATTTGAAAAATTCGAGTTTTAGAAAATACAGATTTTGGTTTTCGGTAAAATTTCCATAACACAAAAATGGTTCTAAATGTTTGAAATTTGTGTTGAAAATTTTCACACAAGTTTATATTTCAATGTATAATGATAAAACTATTTTTGTGAAATTTTAGAGATTTTATGGGAATTTTTAAGACATTAAAAACCTTAGTTTTCTGTCCCATAATATAGCCTGCCAGGCTCTGGCGGTCGACCGGACCCAGAGTCGGTCGATCGGACCGGTCGACCGACGTGCACAAGAATGTTCACGCTGGCCTGCCCATTAAGCCGGTCGACCGACTGAAAGCAACCCACTCTCGGGTTGCTCCAGTCGACCGGGCGGTCGACGGCCAGAGAGCCGTTGCTTTCTGGTTCAGGGCCCGGTCGACCGGGCGGTCTACCGGTAGCAGCAAACGGTCAAAATTCGACCGTTGGCCGGTCGACCGGTAGGTCGAATCTGGCCATTTTTGCTGCCAACGGCTATTTTTTTAAAGAGGCTATAAATTGGGTTTTTTCTTAATAGTTTTTAACAAGTTTTTAGAGAGCAAAATTTCTAATCTTACCAGTGTTTTTACAGCAATCAAAAAGAAGTTTTTGGGCTCAAATCTTTACAATCTATTTGGTGTTTTTCTAGGGTTTGGAAAATCAAAGAAAAGTATTTTTGGGGAAAGTGTTTTTGATTCAACTTCTTTTTCTTGATTTCAGTTTTTCCTAAGGATTTTCTTTGAGTATTTGTTTTTCATTCCTTTAGTTTTTCACACACTTGAGCTTCATTCTATCCTATCTATAGGATCTTTGTGTTTGTGAGAAAAAGAGATTGGTTTGTGATCTTTTGATCACCAAGTTGTAAACCCTAATTATTGCTTGGCTTTGTGCCTTTCCCTCATAGTGTTGAGGAGGTTGGGCAATTGGGTTGTATCCCTCAAGTTGTGAGGTGATCCTTATTTAGCTTTGTGCTTATCCCTCAAGTTGTGAGGTGATAGTTTTGTTGGCTTGGTGCTTAGCCTCTAGTGAGAGGTTGTGGTTGTAAAGAGAGGAGTTGGGTACTCCTAGTTATTGTATTGCCCCAAATCCTTAGTGGAGGTTCCCTGTGTGGGAGTCCTGTGTGAACAAGCTAGTGGATTCGAAATCCTTCTGGGTGAAGGCGGGAATGTAGAGCTGGGTGCTCGAACCTCGAAACAAATCTTGTTGTTGCGCTTGATTCATTGACTCTTACTTTCTCTCTCTTTACTTTGTGCATTGTTTCATATTGCTATATCATATACATGCTTGTGTGTTTGTGTGCCTCACTTATACCTAACCACGAGAGCTTTACATAATGCCTCAACTCTTATTCAGAGGAATCATGAGGAGTTAGTCCAGAGCCCTTCACCGGGAATTCGGCTACACTCGTTGGTTGTATTAAGTGTTGTTGTAATTAGTTTTTAAATTCCGCATTTAGTTCATTAGATTAGCATTATCACCTATTCACCTCCCCTCTAGGTGATTTCAAAGTAGAGATATGAAGCTCCCCCTACACACGTGTATCACATAAAGAAGAGATGTCAAGCTACTCAATATAAGATACACTCAACATGAATTTATATATAGAAGAAATGTTAAGCTCCTCTTGCATATAGACAATACATATCAAGAAATCTTGAAATCTTTTTAAAACAAATTTTGAATTCTATTAAGTCAACAAAATAAATTTTGATGTCAATGAAATCAAATTATAGTTGACAAAACATAAGTTGGTACCACTTGTAAATAAACAAAAATTTGAAGATACCAATAGTAGATATTTTGATACCAATTGAAATATATATACATTTTTATAAACAAAGTTTTTGATACCAATTGAAATAAACAAAATTTTTATACCAATTGAAATTTCTTAAAACAATACCAATTGAAATTGTAACATTGTACATTTTGATACCAATTAAAAGGTAAAATATGAAGTATATATTTTTGATATACCAATTGAAATTATTGCAATACCACTTGAAAACAATGCATAAGCTTATTAAGATACCAATTAACATTTAAAAATTAGTCAAGCTTAGCATAAATCAAATTTGTGCTTTAAACATGTAAAGATAATGTAGATCAAGCACAATCAAAAACATTTATATGTATGAAAAGAAAATACCAATAGAAATTGATATTATTTGAAATTTAAAGCATACATATATATAAAATATGTATGAGTATATAGAAATAAAGTTTCATGAAGTTCATGTGTATAACTCATAACTAACCACCTTTTCATACACATGTTAAAAAGATTTTCAATTTAGAGCATAAAGGGCATGGTCACCCAACCATCCGCCCTTTATGGGTAGAAGTTTTCAAAAAAATGATTTGAAAATAGTTTAGCATAGTTTGAAAAACTCTACCAATGAAAAATAAATAACTAGTTTAAAGTAATTTTTGAAAAATTAGTTAAAAATCCTTCAAATATGAAAACCAATTATATGTATCTCATGAAACATTGCCAAGTACACAAAAATTGACACTCGAAATCTTTAAAGCTAAAAAATGTGCTCATGAAATAAGATCATGAGTAAACAAATAAATGTGAGTGCACAAGCATCATGTTAATAACATATTCATAAAAATAGTCAATGAGGCTCAAAATATCAAACATGTGAAAATCAAAAAAATTTATTTTTCATTTAAAAACAAATTTCAAGGTATATGTATGTCTTATCAAAACTAACAATATACATACATATCCTAAACATAAATGAGTCCATAAGGTAATTTGCATGAAGGCAAGTGACTCAAGGATATAAATGTATATTTGTTGGTTTTAGACAAGAATAATATATACATGAAGCAAAACATGCACAAAGATAGGCAAAACAAGTATAAATGGAAGAATCATCAAAATTAGGTTATATATGTGCATGTAATGAGTACAAATGAGTAATAAAGTACAAACATATAAGCATCAAATGTTACTCACTACTTGTATAAGTATATAAAGTTTTGACTAAAACTACATTTAAACAAGTATTCCCTACATTAAGCACAAAATCAAAACATGAATATATATATATATATATATATATATATATATATATATTATATATAT
This sequence comes from Agave tequilana, assembly GCA_038442645.1. NCBI lineage: Eukaryota > Viridiplantae > Streptophyta > Magnoliopsida > Asparagales > Asparagaceae > Agave > Agave tequilana. The sequence continues at coordinate 20,722 of JAVJIF010026899.1, read as the reverse complement.
ATATATATATATATATATATATATATATATATATATATATATATTAAAGCATGTAAACAAAAGGAGTTTAGAGATAGTTACCAAACCATAAGAACTATGCTCTAAGTCTCCAAAACATGGTGGTTTTCTCACCAAAACTTTCTTGATAGCGGTGCATCAATTGTATGTCCATCTAGCTCATGCATCCACCACCAAGGCACCAATCCTCTCACGTCATGTGAGAGCTCACACCTACATCAAACACAAGTGGTAGAGATTTTGGTGCCCATTTTCTTTTGGGTCCACGGGGGTTAGCATGGTAAGGAACCCAAACAATTTTATTAGCAAAATTTAAAGAATTTACTTTATCATAACAAAACTTTGCTAAATAGTCTTTGCGGGCACAATGTGTACATTTATACACTCTAGTATGGACATGAGAGTGATTGTGATCATGATGTGCAAAGTGTACAAAAGTATGCCGTGGGTGATGTGCATGAACATGTGGAGCTCGTCTTTTTAAATAAGGTTTCCAATTTAGAATGGTTAAATACACAATTGCTCAAAGTTGAGCTCAAACAATTTATTCTATTTTTTAAAACTTGAATCTCATTTTTATCAATGGTGGCATGAAAAGCATGATGAGAATAAGAATCAATACTCCTTTTCTTTTTAGAAATATTTTCTTTTTCTTTTGAAATAATTTTTCTTTTCAAAGAGTTGTTTTTTCATCCAAAGCAATCTTTTTTTCCTTTTCCACCAAAATAATTTTATTTTTCAAAGAAGTATTTCCTTCACAAAGATCATTTAATTTAGAAGTCAAGGAAATATTGTCCTTTTTCAACATGTCATTTTCTTTTGAAATGTTTTCTAATTTATTTTTAAAGGAACTTTTCTTTAACATGGAATCAAATTTATTTTTCAATTTCTTATTATCCTTTTTAAGCAAGTCATATTTTTCAAGAAGTTGTTGACAAAATGAAGCAAGCTCATCATAAGACATGTTAACATCCTCATCAATCTCGAATTCAGAATTTACCTCAAGGGGGTTATCCCCTTGGACCATGTAGCATAAGTTGGAAGCATCACTTCTATCATCTGAGTCACTCCCCGCATAGTATTGCTTTTGTTCGCCAACGGAGACTATAGTGTTCCATACTACAAAAGCCGAATCAAAATTAGCAACCCTAGACAAATATTCATCATTTAGGGTTGACTTCAAAGCATGATAGCTTTTACATTAGCCTCAAGGTTTTTGCCATTTAAACAATATGAATCTTTAATAGTGGTAAAATAAACATGAATACCTGGGGCTTTGAGGTACATTGACATCTTAACTTTTCAAGTTTGGATGTTAAGAATATCAAATATGGGAGGTGACATGAAATCTATGTGTGTGTACAAATATTGTGATTAGCTACAAATGAGAATCTTTAACTCTAGGTTGTTAGATTCAAATTAAGAGCACTTGGCTCTGATACCAATTGAAATCACGTAGGGGGGTGAATAGGTGACTAGCTAATATAATGATGAATTAATGCGAAATTAAAACTATTTATGCAAACTAAAAATTCTTAAGCTAAACACACAATGTATAACACAAGAGTATAGCCGAATTTCCCGTGAAAGGCTCTGGACTATCTTCTCAAGATTCCTCTAGATAAGAGTTGAGGTGCCGCTATGACTCTCTTGGTTGAATACAAGTGTAAGCAAATAATCCCAAGAATATAACAATTATGCACATAAGTTATATCAAGCAAGTAATGAATATAAGAAATATGAGCATGCAAGATATAAACACAAGTGAGAGATAGAGAGAGCAAACGCAAACAGGGGAGATTTGTTTCGAGGTTCGAGCACCCTTGCTCTACGTTCCCGCCTTCAACACTATGAAGGATTTTCACTAAAAATGATTCCACCGGATCACTCGGTGCCGCAACACCTACAAGTGAGTTCACACTAGAACTCCTTTGGACTCTCTAGTCCCTCTCTTGTTCTCACAAGAACAACACACACATGCACACTAAATTGCTGAGGCCGCACCTCTACACCGAGCTCTCACTAGAACTCGAAACAACGCGAACTCGCAAGTCCGCCTCTTCAAAAACAAAGAATGAACACTTTGGTGATCACAATACTTTGATCACCTAAAACACTCTCACATCAAAGATCCCTATAGGATTGATATAGCAATGGATAGCTCAAGTGTGTATGAGAAAAACTAGAATTGATTTGGTGGTAAAAAACTCAAGAAATCTCTTTTTCAAAACACTCTTGAAAAACTCCCCTTTTGATATAAAAGTATTTAGCTTTAAAATAAGTAGAGATAAACACTTAGAAGTGTGGGAAAAACTAGCTTGAAAATCCACTTAAAATCTTGTAGAAAATAGCCCAAAATAGCCCCATATAAATAGGCTCTAAAAACTAGCCGTTAGGGTTCAACTCAGCAGAAAAATCTGCTGTCGGTCGACTGCTCGGTCGACAGCCAACGGTCAGATTTTCGACCGTTGGAAGATCGGTCGACCGGCCGGTTGACCGCAAACTGGGCAATGACCTAGTGGTTGACCGCCCGGTCGACCGGGGCCATTTACAGAGAGTAGAGACTCTCTGTCGGTCTACCGCACGGTCGACTGGCCAAGCTGTGTACGTCTGTGCATATCGGTCGACTTCTATCACGGTCGACCATCCGGTCGACTGGCAGAAGGCCAGTCCAGCAATAAATAGGGATTGAAAATTTGGTCTTTTTATCTTTAATAAAATCTCATAAAATCTCATAAATTCTATAAAAATAAGTTCATTGATATACTTTGATAGACAAACATGTTTGATTAAAAATCAAAACATATTTCAAACATTTTGAACTATTTTTGTAATATAGAAGTTTTGCCTTAAAAAAAAATCTGTATTTTTCAAACATGATTTTTTTCAAATTGAAAACCGATTTTTTTCAAAACTCCTCCAAATACAAAAACAAGATATTTTAAACACTTTTGAAGCTTAATGTGTATGGATATGATTCACTACATATATGTGATGAAATATTTATATTTTTGACAATAAGCTCTAAAATGGTTTTGGTAAAAACACATGTATACATTGAAGTTCAAAAATCAAAACGGTATTTTTCTAGAACAAAAAATCTTTTATGAAAACACATCTAAATCTGTGTGTGTGTGTGTGTGTATGAGCAATCCACCAACTAATCTATCCTTAACATTTTATCTAAAAACAAAATCTTGACACTTACAAAACTGACACAAGTCTTCTGAAAATCTTCACTTGAAAAACTTCTTCTCCTTCTTGACTTGGTCCAAACCTTAATCCAATGAGCTAGACTTCTCTTGAGTACTTGATGCGATCTTGATACGTGAGCTCCTGAATCAACACGTGCTAGCTTCAAAACTTGACTTTAAATCCTTTATTAAAGTTAAACACCTACTAAGATCTTAATTAAATATCTGAGACAAAATAAACACAAGATCATTAGTACTATAATTACATCAGTTAATCATTATCAAAACTAGAGTGATGGGCCTTTGGGCCAACACGTACATCTTATAACGTGAATATGATAATAAGCGGCCGGATCGTGAAAAAAATTAGGGATGTTGGAGTTTTAAGCCGTCTCCGGAGACCTACTAGGAACTTTTCCCATACACACATACACACACACCCCCCCACCCCCCCTAAGCCGCCAGATGAGAGAGTTTCTCAGCCGGTAGGACGAGGCAACGTAATAGTCACACAGTTATAAAAAAATTTGGCGGATAAAAACAAAAAATCCCGCTCGAATAAGCCATCAGTCACTTCAACAATTATTTTAACTAAAATACCCTTCCTTACAACTTTTTACTATATGTAAAACCGTTCCTTCCAAAAAAAATTACAGATCTGAATTTTTTTAGTTCATTAATTTGAAAATATTTAGTGTTTTTGATTTCTAAACTTTTCAAACAGCTCCGTTCAAAAATTTGTTTTTTTAAAACAAAGATTTAATCACGATGACACCCAAGAAATCATTTGCGAAAAAAGGTAAAAGGGAAACCTAGAGAACTAAATTTTTTAGGTTCTGTAGCCCTTCATATTTTGATTGGTTCAGTTGTGATTTAAATTTTTTTTTGTTTTTTAAAAGAAACCCCTGTTTTAATTTAATTTTGATTCGAAACTGACTCTTGCACTGATTTTTTAATTCAGTTTTAAATTTTTATTCCAAAGAAGAAAATAATACTAAATGTTTTCAACAAATTTTTAATTTTTCTTAAAATTTTCAACAATCTTCGTTTTTAAAAATACTTTTTAAAATTTAATTTTAAAAGATTGCAATCATGGTCGCAATTAAAAGTAAAAAAGTCACATTTTTTGTTTTAAAGAAGTAAGAATTAAAATTAAATCTATTTATGTGATTTGAAGCAATATTTTTTAATTTTCTACCCTAAAACTCTGATCAAAGTCATATTTTAAGAGGAAAAGGAAATAGGAATTAACGATCTTATTAGAGATTTTTTTAAAATTTTTAAATTTTTTTAATACTGAGACCAAGGTCACCGAGGTCATAGTATTTTTTTCATTCCACTTGGTCGATTTGGGTCGCAGTTTTTTATATTAACTTAATATGTTACTGCGATTTAAGTCGTAGTCTGTGAATAAAATATTTTTAAAAAATTTATTAAAGTTAATTTTGTTTTTAAGATTACTTTTTTTATAAAAACACTATGACCAATGTCGCAGTGTTGCCGTCCCTTCTCTCTTTTTGGGGGCCTGCGGCGCGATCTGTTCTACTAAGTTAGCTTAATAGGATACTGTGACCCTGATCGCATTATGATGCAACAAGGATCGCAATGCTCTGAGTCATTGATCAAGGTTCTCATTAGTTAATTAATTAGGTTAATTAGAAAAATGCGACATCTGTTGATGTTATTTAACTGTGCGACCTTGGTCGCAGTGTATTATAAATATTATCTAACTTTTCTGACCAAGGTCGCAGTTATTTTCTTTTCCAAATTTATTTAAAAGAACTGCGATCGTGTTTTTTTTAATTTTATACTTATGTTGTTTATATTTCTGCATCTATAAGTAAGCAAGAACTGAAGGTTCGTCTTATGAGATCGAGCCTAAATCCTATGTGCGAATTCATTAGAAAATATAAAAAACACATTCAGGTAGATTTTGTGAATGCAATGAAGGAGACCCCGTTTGGTGCAATTTTCATAACCTTCTACAATAAGGAGTTTGGTGCTGACAAAGACATGAAATCAAACATAAGTGTACTGAAAATTATAGACCAGTATGAACAATGACCTTTCTTATTGGGGACAAACTAATTGAGTTAGCAGTAGAGGATTTTGTCTTAACATTTAGTCTACCTATCATGGTGGCAGATTTCATTATGAATAAGACCTGTACACTGAAGAAAAGGGGGTAATAAAACACTATTTCTCAAATATTAAGAAGATCACGAAAGTATTAATAAAAAAACTTTGGATGATCTTCTGGTGAAGAAAAGAAGGAGGAATGAATTAGATGTGACAAAGGATGAACAGCTTGAGCAGCAAGTGACTTTAAATGAAATTATAAGAGACAGACAAAGACTTACAGCTCAAGACTTCACAACACTAATCATCCTGTATATGTCGGCCACTCTATTCTTTTCTGACAGTAAATGGATGGTGTCGTGGTATATAATGGAGCAAATTGCTACTATTCAGCTGATGAAGACCATATGCTGGGCTAAAACTATTTAGCAATCCTGATTGAGTCAATGGATATCTTTAGGCACACCACATTTGAGCTACAAGGATGCTCCGTGCAAATTATTATAAGTATGAATTATATAGTTGGTAAAAATTATTGAAAATTACTTATATATTGATACTGTTCATATAAACTAATATACTAATACATGTTGTAGCATTGGCTATGTGAAAGGGCTGCTATTTTTGAGTCGAGAAATGGTTTAGAAGACAAAATCCCACAGGCAGTAAGATGGGACCTCCAAAATATTAGCAGAGCCCTGATTGAAATTGATCTTAATGATGTTGAAGAAGATGAGGTTAGTTTTTAATAGTTATCGATCATAGACTCTTCAATAGTTTTTTATATCTTTATTTTTAATTTTTATATCAGCAGTCAAAGTCGCAATTCCTCTGTTTAAATTTCTGTGGACTGCGACCAAAGTCGCAGTCCCTTTATTACGTTAAGAGTGAACTGCAACAAAAGTCGCAATTCTTTTATTTCCTTTATTTTGACTGCGTCTGAGATCGCAGCACCTGAGAGGGAAAGAATTTAGTATGAAATTCGTATTGCAACTATGATCGCAGTACTGATATATTGTCTTATAGTTAAAAGTTAAGACTGTGACCATGGTCGCATTTTATTTGATTTGACTTCTATTACAAGTATCATTTTGTTGCGATATAAGCCGCAGAACTAACATGTTAATTTATATTGATGTTTGTTTAACATGATTTTCAGATTTTTAATCGACTGGATACCATTTGGAATGCTGAAAAAAATTACGATTGGCCTTCATGCTGAAGATGATGATGAAGAAGAAAAAGATGAAGGAGAGAAAAAAAGAGATAAATATTGAAGCTAACATCCCGACGGAAACAGAACGAGAAACTGTCAAACTAGTTGAGGAGACAATGAGGGAAAAAGAACCAACTGTTACAGGTTATTTGCTAGCACCACGGGATAAACAAGCTGAAGAAGTAGAAATTTTGAGGAATGAAAATACATACTTGAGGGCATATGTTGTTGAGCTAGAAAGAAAAAATTGAAAAAATGGAAGATGAAAAAGCTCACAAGGCTGAATAAAAGAAAAAGAGAAAAAAGAGAAGAGTAAAAAGAAAATTAAAAAATAGCAGTATAAAATAAAGGTGAAGGACGAGGAAGAAGAAGAGCTGTTGAAAGCAACCACTACTGCGAAGGAGGAGGAGGAGAAGAGGAAGAAGGAGAATCAAGAGTAGGAGAAGGAGAATAGGAGGAGAAGAGGAGGCAGCTGTAGGAGGAGAAAAAGAGGAAAATTCAAGAAGAGGAGGAAGGAGCAGGAGGAGAAGAAGAAGAGGATGGAAGAAGAGGGAGAAGAAGGATGGAAGAAGTGGAGAGAGGAGGAAGGAGGAAGAGAGAAGCAGAGGAGAATAGGAAATATGAGGAGGAGAAGCAAAAGAGGATGAGGGAGCAGATGGAGAAGGAGGAGGAAGAGAAGAAGAAAAAGGAAGAGGATGATATCAATCGATCTAAATTCAAAATTAGTATTGCTGGAGGATATTTCCCAACTTTTTAAATTTAACTCAACAGATCCTTGATATCAAAAAGATAAATCTTCTGAGGAAAAAAATCAAGAATATACTCTGGTACACAAGGAAGCATTAAAAGAAAAAGTTATGGACTACACTAAAAGATCAATAGAAAGGGGAGTCAAAGAATGCAAGTACACTGAGAGAGATCACGATGACTCTGATTTTATTTATCCAAAACAAAAGAAGAAAACTATTGAAGATACTCTTCCACAGCCTGTAGCTCAGATTTCTGCCCCTGATTTTGGCAAGGCAGAGAAGGGTGATACTCAGCCAAAAATCAGGAAATTGAGTGAATGCACTGCCTATAGAATTCTGTAGCCACAACAACAATCTCTCATCAAAATATTTGGGACAAAGCCACCCCTGAGTAATATTTTTCATTTTATTTCAATTTACATCACATATAAGTTATATTATCACAATTTCATTATTAACTCTTTTTTTTGTAGTGTTATTGCATATCAGGATCCTGATAACAGAATAATCGTTGCCAAAAAAGGCATAGAGGACCTGATGTTCAGCAGAGATTTAGATGCTAATATCTGTTGACACTTTTAAAAAGACAAGATTCTGACTGGCCTGAACAATGTCTAAACTTGTTGACATTTACAAAAGACAAGTGACAGACAAGCTGACGACCGGTTCTATAATTGTTGACATTTACAAAAGACAAGTGACAGATAAGCTGGCAACCAGTTTTTACCTATCCCCGAGGGACAAAGAAGCAACTTGGACTCTACTGATCCAGTGAAACAGACAGTGAGCCCAGATTGTCTTTGAACAGACCTCAGCAGGTCTAAGATGCTAACACTTAGCATCACATGAGCCCAAAGGGATAGCCTCGCCTGAGAGGCTAAGATCGCCCAACTTCGCCTTGGAGCCGTTCAAAGCTCCATCAGGAAGCTAACTTACAGCTTCGCCTGAAGTGCTCAAGTTAACTCCGCAGAGAGTTAGCTTCGCTCGAAGCCACACACAACCGCGCAGAAGGATGGTAGCTTCGCCAGAGATGTTATCTAGCTCCGCTGAAGAGCTTTCTTCTGACTTCGCCAGATGCTTCTCCCAGCTCCGCTGCGAGCTCGACGCGGCAGCTCTGCTGCGGGTCAGTTATGGTCAACCTTTGACTAATTAAATCTCAGATGAGAAATTCAAGATCAAGACCAAATCTAATCAAGATCAAATCTGAGATCAAATTTGGCAGTTGATTGCCATAATCTCTTGACTCTCCTAAAACGAGTGAGAGGATCAGGGGAAATCTTTCAATTATATGGAAAGAATCAAAACAAATCAGGAGGATCAACGCAACCTGCTACTTCTAGTTTCGCAGAAGCTGATTCTAGGCTCGCAGCAAGGCTACTTTTCAGATTTGATTCAATCTGTTTTCAGATTTTCAAGGGACAATTATACCCCTGCTCTCCCTATAAATAGCCCACCAGAGGCACAAGGAGGGAGATCTCAAGAAGAAAAGACGCACACGCAAGGACGTACAGACGACCGTGCGTATAGAGAGAGAGGCTAAATAGAGATCTATTCTCTTGCTTCCAATAATTCAGAGACTTTAGAGAACTGCTTCTCTAATCAGGGTGTTGATACCCTAATACCTTCCTTCCTCCCAAGGAATCTCCGGAACCAGGCGAGAAGAAATTCTTAAGTGAAGGTAATTTTGAGAAGAAACAAGAGGGTTCTACCAACCTTCTGTTCTCCGATTCCCCGAACCAGGCGAGACGGGAATCTCATCGCTCGCATCGTCAAAGGCACAAAGTGGTCGCGCGCTGACCAGACTCCTACCAGTACACTTCTTCAGAATCTCTGAGGAGATCTACTTGTAATCTTTTGTGTTACTTGTAATTTAGCTCCTCGACACTTTTTTATAAGTTTTCCCCTTTGCAAATCAATGAAAAACAAGATGACGACTCCGCTGGGGATTGATTTCTTCACTGTTGAGAATCAAGTGTCGCAATGCGATGAACAGACCTTCGGGTCTATCTCTGAATTCAAGGAAGTCAATGTGGCCAGAGCCCCTCTGGCTAAATCTTCAAATCAAGTCTCTACAGAGACAGATAAGGCTCTCTGTGAGCCTACTGCGGTCCTCTGGCGCAACAAGGAAGTAGGCCGTAGTGCAAGCCTATTACTTTCGAGAACCTGGACGTTCACTTCGACCAAGAAAAATTTGAAGAAGTCCTCTCTGGGGATGGTCTAATGCTTCATGCACGGAAGCATAGAAAGGTCTCCATGGCCAAGGCCTCAGAACAGAAACCAGAAGCAGAATTCTGCCAACACCCCTCATCCTCGCGTGTGGCTAGTCAGGTTCCCTGCGAACCTATACCTCCCTTGTCAAAGCAGATGTGGAGGCCAAAGCAGAAGGCTCTGAATAAAGCCTCAGGCATAGCTACGCCACAAGTGCGTCTCTCTTGCAAAGAAAAAGGCAAGATACATGCCTGCTCCAACAAGACTGTTAGCCGCGAAGTCACAGCGGCGACCGTACCTTCGCCCAATTCCAGAGCAGTAACGACTCACGCCAGCTTCGTTCTCATGAGCAAAGCTACTGTACCACAGGGTACGCATGAGGTTCTTAGCCGCGAAGCTGGAACCAAAGCACCACAGCGTGCTTCGTTCCCCAGTCCTTCAAGTATTAAGCTCGCTCTTCACAGCGGAGCTAAGGGATTGTCCCTAAGTGCTGATAGCGTTACTTATGCAACTTCAGCGCCCATGGGCATTTCCAAAGCTTTTAGCCACAAATCAAGAGCCAAAGCACTATCTAAGGCTAACCGCCTTCGCAGCATAGTGGATAAAACACCACAGCGTGCTTCGCCTCCTAGTTCATCAAGCGCTAAGCTCGCGCCTCGTAGCGGAGCTAAGGGATTATCCCTAAGTGTTGACAGCGGTGCTTATGCAGTTTCAACATCCAAGGGCATTCCTAAGGTTCTTAGCCGCGAAGCTAGAGCTGAAGCACTATTTAATGCTAATTGCCTCTGCGGCGATAAAAGGAGCAGGACATCGTCCTATGCGCAATCCAACAAAGCCTCTGCGCTGGATCGTCTAGGCCCAACTGGGTCTGACTTGTGAGAATTCTTGACAAGTAAACGGAGTTCAGAATCTTTTCAAACTACTCCCCCCTGTTTCAACAAGTGGGATGTCAGTTGGTGACAGTCCACTCAGTGTATTGCCGGCTAGGACCAATCTCCGCCACTCCTCCAGGCCGACAATCAGTTTTTGATCGGCTGACGGCGCAAGCTCCGATGAAGCATCGCAAAAGGAGCGTATCGCGAGATCTACCCTCTGCATCCATTAACATGACTGGAAGAGGACGAGAGCTGCGCAGGGGCAGACAAGCATCCCACAAGACTCCCTACAGTTCCCCAGATCCGGATTATAGCCCCGGCTTGGGCGAAGTCTTGGTACATGAAGAAGGTGTCTTCCGCAACACCAGATCTTGGATTGCAATACCCTATAGTTATGAACAGCCATCTTCCTAGCTGCAGTAGCCTCACCAGAACCAATGAAAGGATTAGTCCAATGGTCCGATGAAGAAGATGAAGATAGTGGGTATGCCTCTCGGCGACAGTCAGCTCAGTGCGAACAGACAGAGCATCAGTTAATATGGCTGACAATGGTAATGACGACCTTCGTCGGCGTTTGGAAGCCCATGAGCAAACTTCCAAAACCCAACATGAAGCTCTAGACAACATTCAACAGATGCTCGCTCAACTCCTTAATAACCGGAATAACAATGATACCGGAAGCAATCACGACGAGGAAGAACATCTTAGCAATGAACAGCCGAAGACGAAGAAGTCGAAAGAGGGTTCTTCTTTGGACGCTGAAGTCCTTAAAGGCATCCAAGCTCAAATCGCATCCCTAACTCAAAGGGATGAATTAAAGAAAGTAGGGACAGTCCGTCCTTACTCGCTAGAATGGGATTCAGTGCCATACCCACCAAAGTTCAAACCGCCGACATTACACACGTACGATGGTAAAAGCTCGCCAAACCAGCACATCTACTATTTCTGGTCTCAGACCGGTAATGTTATAGACAATGATGCTATCATGGCTAGGCTGTTCATTGGCACCTTAAATGGGTAGCATTCGACTGGTTCCGAAGTCTCCCTCCGGGCTCCGTCAATTCCTGGATCGACCTGAAAACCCGATTTCTTTCTCGTTTCTATGAGAACGATACCGAGGCAACCATGGACAAGCTCCTCTCCACCGTGCAGAAGAAGGCGAATCTGTCCGTGACTACATTGAGGGTTCAGAAACTTGTCTTTGATGTGCCCAGCAGGGATGCCATTACCCATGCCCTTACAGACGTGCACGCACAACTTCTTAGACTAAGTAGAGGTTCACATGGGCTGTCAAAGCCCATACCTAGAAAGAACTGGTCGAGCAAGCCGAAATAGCCAAAAAGTCGGCTAAAAAGTTCGAACCATCCACCCCTAAAGGCAAATTGGGTATGAATAATAAAGGATGTAGCGACATGGCGCAGTCTTCTCAAGCCAAAGGAAGGAGACTATGTCCGTAGAATTGTCAGGGGATGTGCAGTCGAAGGCCAAGAAGGGCGGCTCAATAATCAGGAGTCCAAGTTTCCTTCGAAACAATACTCCTTCAAAGACGACCAGATGGTCATAATATTCCATTTACTCCACAAAGGGAATAAAATGAAGCTACCGGAGGCTCGACGTCCCAGTGAAATAGGACGCACGAATGATCCCAAATACTGCCTCTTCCACAGGATGATTCACCATCCTACCGACAAGTGCTTTGTCCTCAAGGATAGAATTCAAGCTTTGATCGACGCCGGAGTCCTGACACTGAAGTCAGAGCAGAAGAAAGTCACTGCAAATATGGTGACCCTTGAGTTTGACAAAACCCCAAATGTCACAGTTCCTGACGGGACTTATCCAGTCCCTGCACCACGGCTGGAAATCAAACATCCTGCAGTTAAAACTCAAGATAATAAGGGTCTTGTTCCCTTAACACTGGAGACAGGGGAAATCATGTGGATAAACCCAGACCTTGTCCAAGACGAACAATGGGATTCAAAGAAGTCCAAGTCGAAGGAAAAATCTTGCAATGTCGTCTCTATCCTGCCAGATGATGACAATTTCACATCAGCTTCTCTCAGTGATTCTAAAGGAGAAAAGCACGCTTGCGCGACGCAGGCTGACGTACCTCAGCCGACGGGTACTCGATCCAGAAAATCATACTTAAATAGTCTGAGAAAGCTACTGACGAGACACAACAGCAAACGACGTCAGTACAAGTACCAACACCTGCTTTGGTTCCAACCAAGGGAAAGGAGAAGCCTAAGGAAGTCCGGTTCGACCATGTCCTGAAGAAGCCTTCAGACCAAGGACTTGGCACACCTTTTCATTTTGACATATTGGCCCAGCTGGCTAATATCCCGGCTCGTATTACATTACACGAGCTCCTTCGTCTCTCAAAAGAGACAAGAGAAGCGCTGGCTGATTTAGAATCATTCCTGACATATATGCCAGAGATCCCTAAAGATGACGCTCAGTCTCCATGTCCTAAATGTCATCATGTACAATCAAAGGTGCCCGCTATGTTACCTTCACAGCGGAAGATATGTTTCTCAAAGACAACAAGCACGATTGACCTCTGTACTACACCAGATACGTCAGTTCAACGTGCACTGAAAGGGTACAGGTTGATCCGGGGTCTGCACTTAGCATCATCCCCAAAAGGCTCCTCTACTTCCTCGGTATACCACTATATAGGTTGTCCACAACCACTACTACAATATATGGTTTCAATGCCGGGAGTAGTCATCCACTTGGGAAAATTCGACTCCGTTGCCGAATCGGGAGCCTAAAGTCAGAAGTGACGTGCTATGTCATTGACGCTGACACATCATACAACTTGCTGCTGGGACGACCGTGGATTCACGCCAACTAGATCGTTCCCTCCACTCTGCATCAGTGCTTCAAATATGTTAAAGATGACGCGACAGTACGAACTGTCTTCGCTGAGAAGCAGCCATTCAAAGGGGTAAAAAATTACTTTATTGACGCTCTCTTGTATCAAGAGACTAGTGAAACATCAAAACAACCATTGCCGGATGATGATGATAGTGGCAATGAGGCGGATTCAGAATCTGAAGCAGACATGCCAGCCATTCTGATTGTGAACCAATTATAGCATGTCTTAATAATCCCCAATGTAACACTCCTTCTGAAGATGAGGGTGAATGGGTAATTAATGATAATATTTCTTTTGATTATCCTGCGAGTATTGGGTTGTTTGAATCCATCACGGATAGCTCTCTGCACGTCCCTTTACATAGACCAAGTGTATCCAACACACCCATGGAATCTATAGAAGAGGCCGTTTTGGTGATCCCACCATCCAAGAAGGTCAATTACCAATAATATTCGGTAGAGCCCAACCACAAGGGTCCACAGCTACAGATTCAAGTTCAGACTCAGACACCCGACAATTCTTCCATTACGCGCGACTAACGCGTCATATTATGAAGAAAATGGGGTACAACTTAAAGCATGGAGAGGGCCTGAATTTGGAAAAGGAAGGCGTAGTTTGTTGCGAAACTTTGTGCCAAAAGGGAAACCTACAAACTACTATGATAACACACGTAGGGAGTTGGGATACGTTACACCTACACCACCAGCAACGACTCAATTTAGGGATGGCGAATCGATTCCATCACATTCAGTCTCATCCTCCGAGTGGGACTCAGATGTCAGTGTGGGAATGATGTTCGAGACTCTCACCGTTAATATGACCTCAAGTAGTCAATTGGAGCCGGCGGAAGCTACTTATGAGGAACTATGGGCTCAGCAATTAGATCTCCAATGAGAAAAGCGATTCGAACTGCGCGAACCACCTACTGAAGATAAGGTGATGCAGATCAACTTGGGTAGTCAAGATCACCCTAAACCCATCTTTATAAGTGAGAGCTTGTCGCTTATGAAAAAAGAAGAATTAATAATACTCATGAAGGAGTATATAGACGTCTTCACATGGAACTACGAAGACATGCCCGGACTTGATCCACAATTAGCCATGCATCGTCTAAATATCAAGCTTGACGTCAAGCCAGTCAAGCAGCAACAACGTCAGTTTTGCCCGAACATTATGGAGGCTATTGAAGTCGAAGTTCATAAGCTCATTGCATGTGGCTTCATATGGAAGGAACAGCATCCAGATTGGGTTGCTAATATCGTTCCTGTCTGCAAGAAGAATGGGAAAATACGGATTTGCATCGACTACCGTGATCTCAATACAGCCTGTCCTAAAGACGAATTCCCACTGCCCATCACCGACATCATAATTGATAATACTAGTGGATTTGAAAGAATGTCTTTCATGGATGGCTTTTCAGGGTACAATCATATCAAAATGTACCCCGACGACGAGAAGCATACTTCGTTCCGAACACCCTTGGGAGTATGCTGCTACACCGTGATGCCTTTGGCTAAAGAACGCCGGAGCAACCTAACAGCGGGCAATGAGTACAATCTTCTGCGATCATCTCCAAAAAATGGTAGAATGCTATGTCGACGATATTGCTGTCAAAAGCCGCAATAAGAATGACCATCTTTGTGACTTGAGAACGATATTCGACATAATGTGAGCTCATCAACTGAAGATGAATCCGACAAAATCCTTCTTGGGAGTTTCGAGTGGCAAGTTCCTTGGGTTTATTGTTACATCAAAAGGAATTCATCTTGACCCAAATAAAGTCAAAGCCATTCAAAGCATGCACCTACCTAGGAACCTCAAAGAGCTTAGAGGCTTGCAAGGTAGACTGGCTTATATCAGAAGATTCATCGCAAATCTCTCAGGCCGCTGTCAACCGCTCACCCGACTCATGAAAAAGGGTGCTTCCTTTGTATGGGATCAAGCTTGTCAGGAAGCTTATGAGGATATCAAGACATATCTCACAAAACCTCCAATCTTAGTAGCACCCACATCAGGAAACCATTCTTTCTTTATGTGAAAGCTATGGACCATTCTCTTGGAGCCCTGCTTGCTCAAAAAGACGACAATGGTCACGAACAGGCCATTTATTGTCTGAGCAGGACTCTGATAGGAGCGGAATCTCGGTATAATCCTATTGAGAAGGAGTGCTTAGCTCTTGTCTTTACCGTTCAGAAGACACGATATTATTTGGTCGCCAAACCATACATGTCATCTCTAAGGTGAATCCTTTGCATCTTCTCATGATGAAGCCAGGATCATTGAATTCAAGATTAGCTAAATGGGTGCTTCTTTTGTCCCAATACGACATGATCTTTATCCCTCAAAAGGCGGTTAAAGGCTAGGCCCTTGCGGAGTTCTTGGCTGCTCATCCAGTCCCAGAGAACTCAAAACTTCATGAAGATACTCCGGATGAAGTCTTCGAGTCTAATATAAGTTCAGAGATGATGAAGTTTGGCAGATGTTCTTCGATGGAGCATCACGAATAGGCCCTAAAGGCAGAATCATTGCCGGCGTAGGGGTTGTGTTTATCTCTCCGCAGAATCATGTCCTTCCTAAAGCATTTTCTCTGACGGAATCATGCTCCAACAATGTAGCGGAATATAATGCTCTGTTCATTGGCCTTCAGCTCGCCCACGGAATGGGGGTACGCTACCTCGAAGCTTACGACGATTCAAAATTGATTATCAATCAGGTTAAAGGCGAATATGAGGTCCGTCATGAAGATTTGGTGCCTTATTATCACACAGTCATCGAATTGGCTAATCTGATTGATGGCTTTTACATCGGGCACTGATTGTAGTTCATTTTTGCATCATCTTCCACCTCTATACCATGCATAATATTAATAAAATCTTGTTTTTACTCCTTTTCTCTCTATTTTTGCAGGTCCATATTTTAATGGAGAAGAGGCCCACAAATCCATGTAAATATCAAGAATAAAAGGATTAATTAAAGGCCTAAAGAGAAGCCCAAAAGAATAGCCCAGTTTCTGGATTCATCCATGCGCCCAGTCAGCCTTCTAGAAGCGCCAACGTGGATAACAACCTGTAACAAACCAGCAACAGAAATCGCTAGCATAACGGCCTAGATTCTCCGCGGAAACGCGGCTCTGGCCGCGTTTCCACGGCAGGAATCTGGCCGTTGAGCCAGCGATTGATCCCCAGATGTCTAATTCTGGAGCCTTCTTCTCCTGAGGCCTATAAATAGACCATCAGGGCCAGTGCAAAAAGGGAGGAGAGAATAGAGGAAAGAGCTTGTAATTTTTAGTTTTTCTCTAGGTTTTATTGCTCTTAGTCTTCTTCTTCCTCCTAGAAATTCTGCAAGAGAGAGATAGTGAGAGAGTGAAAGCTTGTACTCAAGGTGTGACAACTTGGAGTAAGGATTAATCAAATCTACTTTCTCTTCTTTTGCAATTTCTAGCGCTTTTCATTACTTGCTTTATTTCATTCAAGCTTTACTTTCATAGCATGATGTCTTGTTGTTTTCTCTTTATTGTAATGGATAGCTAACTTCTTCTAACATGACTAGCTAACAACTAACTTTGCTAACTTCTAACTCTTGGGTGAATGCTAATTCTTAATCTTGCAAATGTTAAGTCTTTTTCATCCCCGATGGGTACTTTCATTCTTGGCAATCTCTTGTTGTAATTCTCCATATGATTCATGTGTGCCTCATTTAGAGCCTTGTCTTAGAACAAGTGCCTTGATGGAACATGGAGATGGAACACCAAACATATGCTATTTGTTGTACAACTTTTTTACTTCAATGCTAACTTGTTGTATGGCCTTGAATGTCTAATGAATTTTGTATCTTCTTCCTTAGCATCCCTTGAGTGACACTCCCCGATTCCACCATGAAATTCTATCTTGAGAGCCGATGAAATCAATGAGGCTACAAGACAAGTCCAAGATGATCACCCATCCATCAAAGGGGAAAGTAACTTGACCAACAAGCAAGACAAACACTTGCCGATGATCAACATGAGGCATGCTTCACCCTAACGGAGATTAGTAAGTTAGCAAGTTAGTAAGGTTAGCTAGTCATGGCTTTTTCCATTCTAAAAGTCTTTTGCAAGTTTTCTCTACTTTAGTTTTCTTCCTAAAAGCAATTCTTGTTTTTAAATTCTTTTCATTCTCTTTTCATCGTTTTTACTTTCATGTACAAAACCACAACCAATTCTTTCACCTATTTTTCCATGTCTTTTTCATTCTTTTGAAACAAAGAAGAACTTTCGTTTGTCTTTCTTCAACATCAAACCGTAAAGCTTCCATCGTGAGCTCTCCTCGAGGATCGACCCGTATAGCTTATGCTACTACGGTGATTTGGAAAGGAGTACATTACACATTGTGAATACACTTCGGAGTGAGTAAGCATCAAAAGTTGTTTCTAAACCTTCTCTCTTTTATTGAATATTTGTGCAATTATACTCCACTACTATTCCTATCCTTATCAAATTTTTGGGCCGTGGAATCGCGGCAAATCAGAGGGCAACTGGTCACAATTTTCTGCAGGGTTGCTTGCTCTGTAAAATAACAGCTGCTGCAATACTTAATTCTTGTATACTTCACCATATTCCTGCTAATAATCAACAGTAAAATATTGGTTGCAAAGTTAAAAATTGATTAGACGTTTGCATTTCTAGCACGTGTCTTTTTAATTCATTTACTTTACTGTTGAAGAGTGCTGGCAAGGTACGCGAAGGTACGTGCGCATGCATTTTGATTAGGACTCACTTCTTGGTTGATTTATATCGCTTTGAGTGAACCTTGTTTGCTTATATCGTACACTTGCACAAAATCGTTTAAGGGCATTACCCAATAAATAAGATAAGGTGGGGGATTTCATCACCCTTTCCTTAGCCCAAAAAACCACCATCCCAGTACTCACAATCCCAAGCCTTTTAATAAATCTGATAGACGTTGGCCCTAGGGACATCCGGACTCAGTAGGAGATCGGCTGAAGTTGGAAGTTGATTTTGATTCATACTCCGGTGAAATCAGTGTCTAAGGCTAGGGATTAAGAGGTTAAGCCTCGAAGATACCGTGGTTTGGCGTAATTAAGGCCTGTTGCTTACGCACGGATACCTCCCACCGTATTTTGCCCCTACCTGGCTGATTAGCTGTGGTCTGATTTAAGCAACAACCTTCTTTGGTTCATCGAACAGTTAGGAGTCATCTAGGTCCAGATCCTAGATAGCTTGGGATTGATTTTTCTTTTATTGTTTGTTATTTTCATTTTTTCTTTTCGCCGGTATGATCGGTGAACGTTGTTTGTGATTGTACATGCAAGAGTGGTTCCAGGATTCAAATTCTGCAAGATTGTTAGATTGTCTACACTTGCACACACACCACCTCTTGACACAAACCCAATAATGGAAAACAACGTTTCGCTTCAAGATAGATTCTACCCGATTCGCACTTCGCTTCCGTCATGCATTCTTCTCCCTGTTACAAATGGAAATCATTTTGAGCTGAAATCACAATTCATCAATACACTTCCCCGATTCCATGGTTTAGAGTCTGAGGATGCATACTTCTTCATTGAGAGTTTGAAGAAGTATGCGTAATGATGAGAATTTTTCAATTGACTGAGGATGCTGTTAGGTTAAGGTTCATACCTTTTGCACTGAAAGACTTAGCTAAGAAATAGCTTTACAATCTTCCCGCCAGTTCGATATCTTCATGGGATGATTTTATAAAGGTCTTTCTTAAGAAATTTTACCCATTCACAAGACAGCCCTCATGCGAAAAAACATCATGCAATTCAAGCAGGAATCAAACGAACCCTTCTGGAAATATTTGAGCGTTTCAAAGACCTCCTGGCCTTATGTCCTCATCACGGCATAGAGAAATGGCGGCAATGCCAAATTATCTATGACGGACTTGATTATCAAACGAAAACACTCCTTGAATCCATGTGCCAGGAGAATTTTTGAAGAAAGATGAGAACCAGGGTGGGATCTCTTTGAAGCCTTAGCTGAGAAAACAATTCAGTGGGAGTCATGCCCTGATAAACCCACTCCCACCACTTCCAGAACCGGTATGCATTCCATAGAATCCTCCATAGCTGCTGAGGCTAAGATCACACAATTAATGAAGAGGATAGAACTGCTTGAGTCAGGGAACATTCTGTTGTTAATCAGGTCAACCCATCACCTGTGGTCAAACCGGGTTGTACCTATTGTCATGACCTCAACCATGTCTTCGAGGAGTGTCATATATACCAGTCTCAATCATATCAGCAGAATACGAATGCCACTTTCACCAGACCTAATCACAATCCACACTCCAGTACATACAACCCGGGATGGCGAAACCATCCAATCTTTCGTGGAGTCAGTCTGGTCCTGAGCAACATAGGCCACCATTTCCACATCCATATATGCTCAGCCTCCTCAACACAGTCTCAATCATAATTCACCGAATTTTCATCCATATCAAAGTCCACCACAATCACAATCCTATCAGAGCCCACCACACTATCAAACACACTTCCAGTCTCCATATCACCAACATCCACCCCAGAATGATTCAGATGACAACTATCAAAGTTGGAAAAGATGATAGAAACCCTAATGAAGAACCATCAATAGGATATGAACAAAGTACAGGTCCAAATTGGGCAACTGAATAATTCTTTCAATGAGAGACAAAAAGGAATGTTTCAAGTCAGCCAATGCCCAATCCCAAAAATCACTTCCCTTTGCATGAAGTGGAAGACATGGGCCCCAGTCATTGCAACGCTATTCATATCCTGAGATCTGGAAAACAGGTAGATAATAGGGTTTCTACTCACCATCCCATCCAGTACCAAAGTCAACCCCTCCAGTTCCAGTACAACCAACTTCTGACAATCCATCTTCTAGTGCTGAGCCATCAAAAGCCAAGGGAAAGAAAAAATCGATGAGCAACCTTATAAGCCTAGGGCACCATTTCCAATAGGCTTACAAATCACAAGTTGAATACTCATATGGAGAAGATACGAGAAATTTTTAATAAGGTCCAAATCAATGTCCCTCTTCTTGATGCCATACAACAACTGCATCATATGCAAAATTCTTAAAGGAAATGTGCACTAAGAAGAGAAAAACACAAGTCCCTAAGAAAGTCTTCCTGGCATCACACATCAGTGAGTTGTTCACTGGGCCCATTCCTGTCAATACAAGGACACAGGGAGCCCGACCATATCTTGTGTCATAGGACAGACTACCATCAATAGGGCACTACTTGATTAGGGGCCAGTATCAATCTCCTGCCTTTTTCTGTGTACCAACAATTAAGGTTAGGTGATCTCCGCCCGACCAAATGACGATACAACTGGCTGATCGCTCTATCAAGAGACCCAAGGGGGAAATTCACGATGTCCTTGTCAGAGTTGGGGAGTTCATTTACCCTGTAGATTTTGTAGTTCTTGAGACACAACCAGTGTCTAATACCAATCATAGGGCTCAAACTCCTGTCATCTTGGGACGACCATTCCTGGCT
>JAVJIF010026898.1:0-69664 GCA_038442645.1 Agave tequilana | reverse complement strand
TTAGTTTTGATGATGATCAACTCATGTAGTTATAGTACTAATGATCTTGTGTTTATTATTGACAGATTTATGATCAAGATTTAGTAGGAGCATAGCTTCAACAAAGGATTTAAAGTCAAGTTTTGGAGCTAGCACGGTTGATTCAAGAGCTTGTGCATCAAGACCACATCAAGTACTCAAGAGGAGTCTAGCTCTATGGATCGTGTTTGGACCAAGTGAAGAAGATGAGAAGACTTCAAGTGAAGACTTCAAGAAGATGAAGACTTGTGTCTAGGTTTATTTTAGAAGATTTTGTTTTTAGTTAAAATGTAAAGGATAGTTGGTGTATTGCTCAAGTACATATACACACACACTCTTGATAGTTTTGTTTTTACAAAAGATTTTCTTTTAGAAAAATACATGCTTGGTTTTTGGTATTCTAGTTTATATGTTTTAACCAAATCATGTTTAGAGCTTAATGTCAAAAACATAGATATTTCACCATGTTTGTGTAGTTGATCATATCCATACACTCTATGCTTCAAATGAGTTTAAATATCTTGTTTTTGTATTTGAGAAGTTTTGGAAAACAAGTTTTAGAAAAATCAAGTTTTGGAAAATACTGTTTTTCATTTGAGCCAATTTTTTCATATTACAAAAATAGTCCAAATCATTTGTAACATGCCTTGATTTTGTGCAAGCATGTTTGGTTATCAAAGTATATTGGTAAAACTATTTTTGTAGATTTTTCATGATTTTATGGGATTTTATTTAAGCAAAAAAGACCAAGTTTTAAATCCCTGAATTTCTGTTTCCAGGCTTCAGCGGTCGACCGACCGGTCGACCGAGTTATGAAGTCGGTCGACTGGGCGGTCGACTGACGTGCACAGACGTGCACGCCTAGTTCTGGCAGGTGGCCGGTCGACCGTCCAGAGAGCTCTGCTCTCTGGAAAGGCCCCGGTCGACCGGACAGAGAGACTTGCTCTCTGTATCCTGGCCTCGGTCGACCGACCGGTCGACCGATGGCACAACGGTCTGAAATATGACCGTTGGTCGGTCGACCGGGCGGTCGACCGACAGTTCTGTCAGGCCTCCAACGGCTAGTTTTTGGAGCCCTATAAATTGGGCCATTTGGGGGCTGTTTTGATTAAGATTTTTAGTGGACTTTGAGCCAGTTTTTCCCACTTTTTTAAAAGAGTTCTCCACTAAATTGAGAGCTAATACTTCCAATCAAAAGGGGAGTTTTTATCAAGAGTGTTAAAAGAGATTTCTTGAGTTTTCCTCCACCATTCTCATCCTTGTTTTCTCACACAACACTTGAGCTATCCATTGCTATATCTACCCTATAGGGAGTTTGTTGTGAGAGGATTTTAGGTGATCAAGAGTTGTGATCACCAAAGTTCATCTTTGCTCTTTGAGGAGGCGGACGTGTGTGTTCGCATTGTTTCGGGTCCTAGTGGGGACTCGGTGTTTCGAGTTCGGGTGCAAACTCTTTGTTTGAGGTGCGGCCTCGGCGAGCCGGTGGGCTTGCGGTGTGTACGGGCTAGAGAGTCCGAGAGCTTGTAGGTGTTGCGGTACCGAGTGATCGGTGGGATCGATTATAGTGGAAATCCTTCGTGTGTCGAAGGCGGGGATGTAGAGCAAGTGTGCTCGAACCTCGAAACAAATCCCTTGTGTTTGCGATTGCTCACTCTCTCTCTTTCTTGTCTCTTGTTTTATATCTTGCATGCCTCTATTGCTTTCATATTTATATGCTTGATATACTTGTGTGCTCATATTGATATACTTGCTTGGGTTGTTTGCTAACACTTGTATTTTACCAAGAGAGCCAACGCGGCACCTCAACCCTTATCTAGAGGAATCTAGAGGAGTTAGTCCAGAGCCCTTCACGAGAAATTCGGTTACACTCTTGTGTTATACGTGGTGTTTAGTGTAATAGTTTGTTTAGGTCATAATAGTTTTTACTTCCGCATTATTTGTTCATTTAGTGACCATTAGATTAGCCATCACCTATTCACCCCCCTCTAGGTGATCCTACAATTGGTATCAGAGCCAAGTGCTCTGATTTTGGGTCTCACAACCTAGAGTTAAAGATCCTCTTTTTAGGCTAATCACATTATTTGTACACCACACCATGGATTTCATGTCACCACCCATGTTTGACATTCTTAACATCCATATATGGAAGGTGAAGATGTCCTTGTACCTCAAGGCCCTAGGCATTCATGTTTATCTTGCTACCATCAATGATTCATATGTTAATAATAGCAAGTATATTGAGGCTAACTCAAAGCCATTCATGCTTTAAAATTGTAGGCTGTCTAAAAGTCACTAAAAGAAAAGCCAATAAAAGTAGAGTCTCAAGTTCAAGGCGCGTTGGCTCGACACCCGCGTCTCAGCATCAAGGCGCGTTGGCTCGACACCCGCGTCTCAGCATCAAGGCGCGTTGGCTCGACACCCGCGTCTCAGCATCAAGATGCGTTGGCTCGACACCCGCGTCTCAGCAACAAGGCGTGTGGGTCTAAACCCGCACCTCAGTTGTAACCACCCGGATTACGGGGCCAGTCACCGCACAAGTAGCGGGAAGTGGCCCCTCATTGTGGAGCATTTTCAGGGGGCACGTTCACCCTTAGGACCTCTATAAATAGCCTCGTTTGCTATGAGGTCGAGGCAATCAGAGAAGAGGGGGGCGGTAAAAAAAAAAAAGAAGGATCAGGCATCAAAGAGGAGATCATCAACAAAGAGAGAGAGAAGACTCTTCGTCAAGCTTGCTGCGTACGAGCTGCTCTTCGCCTACCTTCTCTTTGAGAGTTTTGATAGACAGAGCTGTGTTACTCTTTCTACCACCCAGAGAGAAGATCCCCCGACGGTCCCGACGGTCATCCGGTCAACGGAGAACAAGACTCACTCTCCACCGCCACACGAAGAACCCAGCCTTAAACAAAGGGGGGATTCAAGACTCAACATCCTCCCTCCCTTGTAACTGGAAGGAAAAGTCTAATTGTAATAGTTTCATTTGATTCAAGAAAATCTTTACACCCATCACTGTCTCTTCTTCTTTCCGGCGCATACAAGAGATGGCGACTCCGCTGGAGAATACATTTGTTACTGAGGAGCAAATAGTGGCGCACACCATAAGGGGAAGATGGTGAATCGCTCGTTGTCGAGTTCGACCAGGCGAAGTACGAAGAGTTTCTCTCTTTCGGCTCCAAGAACCCAAAGACCCGCGTCTGCCGCCGGGTCTCGACGGGGAATGGCCTCGAGGCCCGATCTGTGGCTTTCTCGAGCTCCCCTGCTGCCGACTGTGCCAAGCAAGGTACACGCGCCAATGCCTCTCAGAAGGCCCGCGTAGTCCCAGGGCACGTCTGCCTTTGCGACCAACCGCATCGCACAGAACACCCGCGTCAGCGTCTCTCAGGAGACCCGCGTGGTCAAAGTCCCTGATGTCCAGCATCAGGATGTCGTTGGTCTCTCTCCTCCTCCCCGACGCAATCGAAACGCTGAGCGTCGACAGAGGAGACGTGCGCGTCAGCTGCAAGTTGGAACCGTTGGTTGTCCAACTGAGGCTGGACGCGACGTACAATCTCGCGCCTTGCCCGCGCCGCGTCCAGTACGTGAAATCCGCGTTTGGCGCCCCAAACGCGAGATTCCTTCAGTTAGGTCCTCTGAGGACCAACTCACCAAACGCCAAGATGAGACCTCTGCGCCTCGTCAAGCGCAAGAGGCACGAGCCCATAGGCGTGGGGCCCAACAGCCCATCCTCTCTCAAGTGTCTCTGCTCCGACACACCAAACAGCAACGCGACAGACGCGTTTTGTCTCAACAGAGACGCCAGACGCGCGCTGAACAGCTGCGGCGCAAGAACCGCGTCCCTGATGCCTGCGTCCGGCTGTACAGCACATGGATGCCTCCCGTCTTCGACGTTGCGAAGCTAATCTTTTCAATCCCCCTCCCATGGATTTGAGGGATTATCTGACGAAGAAAAGAAGTGTCAATTAGGCCACTTCGTCGTGTTGCTGCCAACGGCTCATCCATATGCTCTCTGAGTGCCGTTGCGGATCAGGCGTACACCAGCAGTCTTTAGTCAGACAGCTGACCCTGATTCCTCCGTCAGCTAAAAGAAGACGCTCCCACAGAAGGAGAACCTTCTCTGACGTTGAGCACTCGGAGCTCACTGCGAATATGACAAGCAGGAGTAAGGGAAAACAACTTGCAGTCAGCTCAGACGAGTCCGAGTCTGACTCTGAACCGGAAGGGGTATATCGACATACTCGCACCCGGACTGGGGCCATTCCCCCAATTGACTATAATGCCTTAGCCCATGGCATTAATGATTCTCACTCCGCCGTAGTGGAATCAAGGGCTTCAAACTCTTCCGTCGAGAAGGAGACCTCCGCCTACATGACAGGCACTCCTGAGGAGACGGCTAAACGTTTGGAGCAGATCCAGAAGGCATAAATGGATATGATTCTTTCTCAGCAGGAATCTATCAACTCCCTCAAGCAGGCGATTGCACAGCTGCTCGAAGACAGGAGTAGGTCCCCTCCTAAAAGTCAAAGGGCAAAGGGAGAAAGCTCATCTTCCGAACCTTCTGGGGAGACGCGGCGATCTACTTCCGGCTCGTCCAAGTCCTCGTCGCAAGTAAAAGGTGACCAAGACCAAGGAAAGGCTCATGTTAAAAGAATGAGTCAACTGGAGCGACGCCTCGAGGCCCTTGCCAATCGCAAAGACCTCCAAGAAGTAGGAGTGGTCCGGCCCTACCGGCTGAATGGGACTTGGTTCCGTACCCGCCCAAGTTCAAAGCTCCAACTCTCCAAGCCTTTGATGGGAAGGGGTCACCCAACCAGCACATCTACTACTTCAAATCCCAAACCAGGAATGTAGTAGATAATGACGCCATCCTGGCACGCCTGTTCATCGGCACCCTGAAAGGGTTGGCCTTTGAATGGTTTATGAAGCTCCCAGAAGGTTCTATCAAGAACTGGGGCGATTTGGAGAAGCTCTTTTAACACGCTTCTTCGAGGATGACTCCGAAGTCACAATGCCAACCCTTTTGGCTACCAAACAGTGAAAAGGGGAGTCCGTCAAATCTTTCGTGGAAAGGTTTCGGAACATGGTACTCCAGTGTCCAAGCGGTATGACCCAGGCCACCCTGGTGGAAACATGCGCCACAATCTCCAAACCTCACTCCTTGCTCAAATAGGAGTTGCTGAAAGCCGCACCTGGAAGCAATTAGTCCAACAAGGTGAGCAGGCTGAGGAGATTGTCGCCCGCGTCTGAGCAGAGGAAGGTAAGCCTAGGCCGGAAAGGTCGACAAGGCGTGCGCCGGACACATCCCTCCAAACAAAGCGGAAGGATAATTTGGCAACGGAGACCAAATCTCCCGCCAAACCTCAATCAGGCAAGGCGAGTGGCTCTTCAAGCCAGCCACGCGCCAACAAGCAATATTCCTTCAAGGAGGAACATGTCGATTCGCTCTTTAAACTACTCAACAAGAGCAACCGACTGAAGCTCCCTGAAGCTAGGCGCCCAGAGGAAGTCGGCAAGACCGACAATCCCAACTACTGCATGTATCACAGGATGTTGGGACACCCCACCAGAAGCTGCTACATCTTCAAGGACATCCTTCAGGCTCTGATTGACGCGGAGGTGTTAAAGCTCCGACCAGAGCAGAAGAAGGTGACGGCTAATGTGACGTCGGTTCTCCAGTTCGGAAGACAACCTCCAACGCCTGCGGGGGTAACTCCTATTCCAAGAGGAGAGCTGAGAGTGGTCAACACAGACCCTCACCAGCAGCAAGAGAAAGGCTTGGTACCCGTCCCTACACCTCAAGGGGAAATTATGTGGGTCCACCCTGACCTTGTCAATGAACAGCAATGGACTACTGTGACCAACAGGAAATCCAAAGGCAAGGCAAAGGCCTCATCCTGCAATGTGGTGGGTGCCTCCTCTCGAGAAGCGGAGACTGAGATCCCTTCACTAACCGACTCAGAGGAGGAAACGATAGTCTTGGCCGCAGAGCCCAACCAACCGATGGCGGGAACCGTTCAGGACAGGCATACTTGAAACAGTACGGCGAGACGGCAGTAGCCCCTCCACAACCACTGCGGAGCCAGTCAGGCCCTCCACAAAGCCACCTGTGGAGAAGCAGAAGGAGACTCGATTTTCTCGAGCCCTTCAAAAGGGCATCGCGGAAGGATCTACGGCACCTTACCGCTTTGATGTCCTGGCTCAGTTGGCCAACATTCCGGCACGCATTACCTTGTATGAACTTCTTAGACTATCAAAGTCGACCAGGGAAGCTCTGCAAGAAGCTCTGGCAAATGCTGAGGTCTTCATGACCCTGGTGCCGAAGGAGGAAGATGTAGAGGATTGCCTCCACACCTCCCAGAATGCCCCCTGCATCACCTTCACGGCAGATGATATGCAGGTGAAAGGGAAGCATGATCGACCCCTGTACTTCACAGGGTATATTGGATCGTCCGAGGTGAACCGCATCCAGGTAGAGCCAGGGTCCACGTTGAGCATCATGCCTCGCCGGGTCATGCAACATCTCGGCATTCCTACCCATCGTTTGAGCCCCACCCAGACGACTATCTATGGGTTCAATGCCAACCAGACCCGTCCGATGGGGAAGATCAAGCTCAGGTGTCAGATTGGAAGCCTCAAGTCGGAAGTGACATGCTACATCATCGACGCCGACACTTCCTACAATCTATTGCTGGGACGACCGTGGATTCACCGCAACTCCATCGTTCCCTCCACTCTCTACCAAGTCATGAAGTACATTGACGGGAGTGGAAATGTGCAGACGTTGATCGCCGAAAGGTATCCGTTCAAAGGGGTCGAGAATTATTCACCGACTCTTTGCTGTACCAAGATCTGGTGGAGACGGATGAAGCCCACAACCAGAGGAGCCAGACTCTGGTAATGAGGCTGACACTGAGCCTGAGAAAGAAGAGTGCCTGTGGGAGTTAGAACCACTTGTAACGGGCACTAATAAGCTCGATGTCGATAATACCACCGATGATGTAGGCGGTTGGTATATTAATGAAGATTTAGATTTTGCGTATTTTTCTGTGTGTGCTTCTGATTCAATACCGTCAGATACTAGCACTGATATAGATAACGATCTCTGGTCGGCAATGGGTGCCTTAACATCATTACATGTACCAGTGAAATCGTCCTTCGAGACATACCAAGACAATGGTAATGCGCAAGAATCTATATTTATGGTTCCAGCAAGACGGAAAGGCCAAAAACCAATTCTTTTTGGGCGAATCTCGTCTGAACCAACGCCCCGCGAAGAATCGGAAGGCGAGGAAGAATCCCCTCAGTTCGATCATTACGAACCAAAAGCGCTCAAAATAATGAGATGCATGGGGTACGACCTGACCAACAAACCCGGGTTGAACTTCAGCAAAGGAAGGAGGACGTTGCTTCAATCCTTTGTGCCGAAAGGGAAGGCCCCCGATTATTATCATCGGACACGCCGGGTGTTGGGCTATGTATCAACTCCGGTCCCATCAGCCTCCGATTCTCAAGAATCGTCGAGCAACGATTACTCTTCAGACACATCATCTTGGGAGTCAGATGTCAGTGTCGGCAACATCTTCAAGGAACTTTCAGTGAACATGGTTTCGACAAGCCACCTGGAAGATGGAAATGAAGAAATGATCCAATCCGATACAGATCCTTGGATCAAACATTTAAATGCTCTTGGGATACCCGCTTTGAACAGCGCCAGCCACCCACAGAAGATAAGGTTGTTCATATCAACCTAGGAGATGAGGCTAACCCTAAGCCCATCTTCATAAGTGACGGCCTGTCACCTTCGGAGAACAAAGATCTAATATCTCTTGTACAAGAGTATATAGACGTCTTCGCCTGGAATTATGAGGACATGCCAGGACTTGATCCTCAAGTGGCTATGCACCGCCTCAACATCAATCCGGACGTAAAACCTGTCAAACAACAGCAGCGACGGTTCCGTCCAGAAATAATGGAGGCAATTCAATCAGAAGTCAGAAAACTTATTGATTCTGGCTTCATCAGGGAAGAACAACATCCCGACTGGGTAGCCAACATTGTCCCAGTTGCCAAGAAGAACGGGAAGATCCGGATCTGCATCGACTTCCGTGATCTAAACGAGGCTTGTCCCAAAGACGAATTCACATTGCCAATCACAGATGTCATGATTGACAATACTTGTGGATTCAAACAAATGTCCTTCATGGATGGATTCTCAGGATACAATCAAATCAAAATGTATCCTGACGATGAAAAGCACACGTCCTTCAGGACACCATTGGGGGTTTATTGCTATACCGTCATGCCCTTTGGACTGAAAAATGCAGGGGCAACATACCAAAGGGCCATGAACGCCATTTTCCATCAGCAAATATGCAAAACGGTGGAATGTTATGTTGATGACATCGCGGTAAAAAGCCGCACTAAAGGTGATCACATAGCGGACCTGAAGGTGGTCTTCGACATCATGCGGGCTCATCAATTGAAGATGAATCCCACCAAGTCCTTCCTGGGGGTGGCCAGTGGCAAATTCTTAGGATTTGTTGTAACATCCACCGGAATTCACTTGGACCCGGAAAAGGTTCGCGCTATCCAGGAGATGCAACCTCCGAGAAATCTCAAGGAACTCAGGGGATTGCAAGGACGATTGGCATACATCCGTAGGTTCATCTCAAACCTCTCCGGAAGATGCCAACCCTTCACTAAGCTAATGAAGAAGGGTGTTTCGTTCATTTGGGACGACGCTTGCCAACAAGCGTTCGAGAAAATTAAACAATACCTCACCCAACCACCAGTCCTTGCAGCTCCGGTATCCGGAAAGTCTTTCCTGGTGTACGTCCGGGCAATGGATCATTCTTTAGGAGCTCTACTAGCTCAGAATGATGATCGAGGACAAGAGCAAGCAATCTACTATCTGAGTAGAACAATGATCGGAGCCGAACATCGGTATAACCCGATCGAGAAGGAATGTTTGGCACTGGTGTTCGCTATCCAAAAATGCGACACTATCTGGTAGGCCAAACTATAAACGTCATATCAAAAGTCAACCCCCTGAGGTTACTTATGACTAAACCTTCATCGCTAAATAGCCGACTGGCAAAATGGGCCATATTGCTCTCCCAATATGAGATGCGCTTTATACCACAAAAGGCCATTAAGGGACAAGCAGTCGCGGATTTCCTAGCTGAGCACCCAGATCCGAGGGCAGCCAAAGTCTACGAGGATCTCCCAGATGAAGTTGCTGAAGTCTGCCTGACTCAAACATCGTTCGAAAGTCAAGTATGGCAACTTTTCTTCGACGGTGCATCAAGAACAAGCCCGAAGGGACACGTAGTAACAGGGGTAGGAGTAGTACTCGTATCCCCACAAAATTATGTGATTTCCCGAGCTGTCTCATTAACTGAGCCTTGTTCCAACAATGTGGCGGAGTACAACGCTCTTTTGATTGGGATGCAATTTGCCGATGAGATTGGCGTTAAAATCTCGAGGCATATGGCGACTCCAAGCTCATCGTCAGCCAAGTTCGCGGGGAGTACGAAGTCAGACATGAAGACTTAGTACCCTATTACAACGCGACTATCCGCATGGCCGAGGGGTTTACAAGCTTCTACATCGACCATGTACCGCGCAGGCAAAATGCGCACGCAGATGCACTCGCATCCCTGGCTGCCTCCTTAGCTCTTCCAGCTGGAGCAATGGAGAAGATATTCGTCTACAGCCACGACCTGTATTGCCCGAGAAATGCTCTCGAGGACTATCAGGAGTCAACGGGAGGTCGTCACCGCGAAGAAGCATTTGAAGCATCAACCGGTCCAGAGCTTAGAGACTGGCGATTCCCCTACATTGATTTCGTCTTATACGGCATTCTGCCTGAAGACACCAGAGAGGCGGCTGCCATTAGAAGGAAAGCCCCCAAATTCTATTATAATGCGATTACGCGAACATTGTATCGTCGATCGTATGACGGGATCTTGCTCCGATGCCTCTCACCAAAGGAGGCTCAAGAGGTGTTGAAAGAAGCCCACGACGGCATGTGTGGAGCCCATCAACCTGGCCCAAAACTGGCACATCGACTCCAAAGATTGGGTTACTACTGGCCCAAGATGATTGCCGATGCCGTCACTTATGCCAAGAGATGTCACGCCTGCCAAGTGCACGGCGATTTCATCCATCAAGCATCAGGGTACCTCCACTCTACGGCCTCTACCTGGCCATTTGAAATGTGGGGCATGGACGTGGTTGGTCCTATCAGCCCACCATCATCAAAAGGACATCGGTTTATTTTGGCAATAACCGATTACTTCTCTAAGTGGGCTGAGGCCATTCCCTTGAAGGAAGTCAAGTCGTCGAACGTGATCAAGTTCGTGAAATACCATGTTATTTACCGTTTCGGTGTACCTCGGCGAATTGTCCATGACAATGGGCCTCAGTTCATCAGCCAGGCTTTCCAGAGATTCTGCGCTAAGTTCAGAATCCAGAGTGTGTCCTCAACGGCATACTATCCTGCCGCTAATGGCCTCGCAGAAGCTTTCAACAAGACCGTTGGCAAGCTTCTCAAAAAGTTTGTCTCGAAAAGTCAACGAGACTGGGACGACAAGTTGGGTGAATGCTTATGGGCTTACCGCACAACTGTGCGAACCCCAACTAAAGCTACGTCATTTTCTTTGGTCTATGGGTGTGAAGCCGTGCTCCCACTAGAGATCCAAATTCCATCTCTACGCGTCGCCTTGACAGCGGAGATGACAACAGAGGAGAAGCATCGACAGCGACTCCAGGAACTGGAGGCCTTAGATGATAAACGTCTGCAGGCCCAACAGCAAATCGAGCTCTACCAAGCTCGAATTACCAGAGCCTTCAACAAGAAAGTTAAAGTACGAACCTTCAAGAAAGGCGATCTTGTCTTAGCCGTCAGAAGACCCATGGTAATGACGCACAAGACAAAAGGAAAATTCCAACCCAAATGGGAAGGACCATTTGTAGTAGAGTCAGTCTACTCAAATGGGTCATATCGCCTCATAACCTCGAATGGCGATACACTCATGATGCCGATCAATGGCAGGTTCCTGAAGAAATACTATCCTTAGATGGTATTCTCCCGCTGATCAAGTTAAAAGTACACCTCTGATCAAAGTAAGAAGAATTTCTTCATTATAACATCCGACGCCCCCGACGGCTAAGGATAGAAGAAAATGTGGCTTCTAAGCCCAACATAAGTCTTCGACAACTCATCATGCTGAGGGGAATAGCATGGCTAGCCCAACTCAACGGTAGTTGGTAAAGGCACCTCAAATCCGTTGACAGCTGAGGGTTTGCTAAAAATCCTGAGTGGACTTGGCTCACTCCTTCCTCCAAAATCCCTTACCAATTCTCATATACAGAATGGTTGGTCTACAAAATACAACCATTACTAAGTTAACACTATACCTCTGGTAATGGAAACTTTTCAATATTCCTTGTCGAGTACAAATTTGTTTGTCAACTCTACACGGAGTATCGAACTTTCAAATTTGCCAAGTTAACACTATACCTCTGGCACTTCAAATTTTCACTTGTCAATTCTCACCAATAGAATGACAGGCCCTCAAATTACTCTTATCATGAGTCAATCTTTGTCAAGTTAATATTACACCTCTGACAAATTACTGTTAAAGTTTAACACCACACCTCTAAACAGTAATCAAGTTTCTGCCAGGTTTAATAATACACCTCTGACAGTCACTTTTCTTCAGACTTCCACACCGAAGCTGAAATAGATGATGCTAAGTTAACACCACACCTCTAGCATCCAAGTCATTGCTAAGTTTAACAATACACCTATGGCCATGACTTTCCCTCGGACTTCCTTATGCAAGCCGAGATGACCAATGCTAAGTTCAACATTACACCTCTAGCATTACCCTCACTGTCAAGTTAAACATTACACCTATGACAGTGACACTTCTGAGTTAAGTTAATATCACACCTCTGACTCACATCCTTGTCAAGTTAACATTACACTTCTGACAAGACCACTTTCAACCGTTAAGTTAATATCACACCTCTGACGGTAACAAACTTTCCTAGATTCCCCACGAGTCTAGTCCCACTTGTTATTCTCTTCAACAGAATAACAAGTCCACCTAAAAATATTGTTAGGTTAATACTACACCATCAACAGTGTTTCCATCAAATCCCCAGTTGAGCTCAATCAAGTTAATCCCAAACACTTGATAAAAGTTCACCCTCCCTGGGGGTACCAATTCTACTTGTCACTTTCTCTTATAAATTGGCAGGTCCATCAAAAATTTTATCTCTGTCAAGTTAATATTACACCTCTGACAGTATCATGAGAGTTCCTGAAATAGGATCTTTCTCCAGAAAGTTTGACTTATTAAAATTACTATCATAATTTGATAAAGTCAAAGACTCTTTGCTTCTATGCGTCTAACTGAAGACAAAAAGTTCAGGACAATGAAAGAGGCAAAAAGAGAAGTGTCACTTTTATTTATTTCCAGGCATATGAAAGTGATACAAAAAACGCTCTCTTATACAATAAGATTGAGTGCTACAGTTAAAACGCTCTCTTATACAATAATTGAGTGTTACAGTCAAAACGCTCTCTTACAATAAGATGGAGTGTTACAATTAAGGAGTACAAAGAAGTCCCTCTCTCTCTCAGAGGTTGCACTCACTCCTTGAAGCCGCATTTGATTCTAAGTACAGGATGGTGCATGATGTAAACATCGAAAGAGCCCTAGCTGACTAAGCTAAGAGCAATGGTGTTCTTGAGGTCCGGTGGCAGCAGGAAGTCCTGCAACCCTTCGTTCATGAGCATCTCTTTCCCCAGCAGGCCATCCAACAGACATGGAAAGTCCTCGATGTCACTTCTGGAATGGGAGAGGAAGAGGATCCTATCTGCCGCCGTGTCCACCGTAACCTCCTCGCCGCCATACTTACCCTGACCATCTCTTGCCAGCAGGCATGATTGGTGCAGTGGATCTGAAGAGACCTTGGCGAGAGTCGAGTCCTCGTCAGGGACATAATATATTCCCTTGTGGACGACGAGGACCATAATATATTCCCTTGTGGACGAACATCGAACAAGTTCGCCGTCCGATATATTCTCCCACGGACTTGGCGAACATGAAGAAGAATGACCAAGCCTACCTGCAAAAAAGCAAACAGGGAATCAGACAATTCAGAGCTTAGTACACTTCAACAGAAGAAAACAAAGTCACAGATGCGGCTATTTTCAAAGACCGCAGACGCGGGAATGATCCGCGCAGCGAGCCAGATTCCTGCGACAATAAAAACAGACGCGAGCGAGACTGTGATACACACAGAATGCAAACGCGACTTAACTCCACATCCGCGTCTAAGATACAAGGTGCGCAGAGAATCAGACGCCGAAAATTGCCATCTCTCTGTTGGACGAACAGGAGTTGCAAAATTCGGGTCTGAAACCTTCAGCCCGAGTTGGAATTCATCCAAGTCAGTGGCCTTAAAACGCGAGCTTCATGAACAAAGTCAGTGCCAAGTGCCAAAGACTTCTGTACTCGCATCTACGGAAATTCAAGTCGAGGGCGCAAATTCCAGAAGAGGAATGCACCAACCACGACTTCATAAGAAGGTCCAGATGATATCTCTTTGAGGTATACTAAAATTCAAACTTGGTTGGATCTAAAATGTCATGGTAAGTGGGCATGGCATACCCGCAGAAGCCTCTGTTAAGAGTTGAACTATCTGCGTTGAGACGCGGACGTAAAAAGTGCTCAAAGAGACGCTTCCTGCCATTAAAATCACTTGACAGTGGTAATCCATTGAAGAGACCAAACAGAAGCATGAAAGCTCTGGGTCATCTTCATCCACAGAGGCACCTTCATCCATGGAGGCAAACCCCTGATAGGGTCCTTGAAGGGAGAAGGCAGAGTCCCTCAGAGTACTTGCTCTCAAACAAAGCACGGTCTAAGCAGCCGCTGTTAAAGAGAGGGGGTGTGTCCTATTTATAGGCAACCCCTGATAACGGTCATTAATGGTTCATTAATTAAAACCGCCGGCCTTAATGACCGCACGACCGTCAAAGCCCAATGGGAGGCTGACGCGTGGAACGTCGCTTCGGGAAGCGTCGCAGGCGCTGATCTCAAACCGTCAGCGCCGGTTTTGCATTAAAGGGCATTAACGCCCAAGTCCAATGAAAAACAGACGCGTGGACAACTGCTTCGGGAAACAACGGATGATCGGTTTCCCAATCGTCAGCGAAGACTTGACGTTCAATCGTCAGCGAAGACTTGACGGTCAAAGATCTCATAAAATCTTTAAGTCAGGCTGCATTAAACGCAGATGGGAAAGCCGCGTCCAAGAATCCGCGTCCCCTTTCTCAAATTGGAAGGCGTTCACCCGCGTGACTCAAAGTCGCGTCCTTTCATCAAACGGGGCCCTTTCTAAGGGAAAGCACTTAGTCCATTCTGAGATTAGTGGAAAATACACAAGGCTGCGTCCCTCGCATCCGCTCAAGTCACGTCTTCATTGACAGGACAAATTCGCGTTACTCAAAGCCGCGTTTGTCCCCACGGATCAATGCCGCGTCTCATCAAAAAGGACTTAGTTTTATCTGAGTTCTTATGAACTGATGACCGCGTCTCCCTATGGATTGACGCTGCGTCTCATCAAAAGGACTTAGTCCTGCCTAAGGTCCTATGGGTCAAACGCCGTGTTTCATTTAAAGAACTTAGTCTCACCTAAGTTCAGCATTCACAGTCAGTTAATCAAAGATTGTGATCAAAAGGTTGAATTCATCCACAGCAAGGCAGCAAAGGAGGTGGAACCAAAAAAAAAACTTCAAAGACTTTTATTATATCAAAAATGATAAAAGTTAATAAAAAACACTCTTAGTGAACAGAGTGTCCTTTTCTAAAAAAAAAAAGAAAAAAGAAAAGGCTACAAGTCCTGGTCCGCCAAAGAACGGATTTGCTCTCTAAGGCGATGTATCTTATGTTGGCGCGCCTTCTCAACCTCCATGAGAGCTCGGGCCCGCAGATCTGTTTCAGACAAAAATCCCTGCGCTTGCACTCGGAGGGATTCCAGCTCGGACGAACGAACAGAGAAGTCCGCTTCAGCTTGCGCCTTGGCAACCTCTAACTCCGCTAACCTCTTCTCAGAGGTAGCAAGCCTCTGTTCGTTGAAGACGATCATGGCCTCAGCTCTAGCTATAACAGCCCAAGAGTCAAGTATAGCCTGCTTTGCAGCCGTATGATCGTCTCTGACTCCTCGGACTCAATCGCCAGCCTTTGGTGATCAGCCTGGACACGTTCAAGAAGGCGAGTGTTATCGGCTATCTTTTCCTCCACCTCTTTTCGCTCCTGCTCTTGAGCGATAAGGAGCCTATTCAGCGCTTCTTGGGCTTCATGAGATGAACCGACATCGTCCTCCAGGGATCGAAGCTCCCTCAGGTGCTGTCCCAGCTGAACCACCAGCAGCTGACTTGCCTGAGCTAGCGAAGGGCCTCCGGCCAATTTGATGTTCTCGACTTGGTTCCCGAGAAACATCTGGGCGAACTCAAGGGAGCTACCCCTAGTCAGGACAAAGTCGATGCATGTTCGCATCGAGCTAAGGAACTGCTGCATCGCCTGGCGTGTCAAAAGCTCCATGATATCATCATCCGAAGTGCTCCCCGATCCCCTTGTTGGCGCAAGAGTTGAGCTGACCACGGATATGGCAGGAACAAGAGCAGCCACTGGCGCTTCTGGGGGTACCACCTCTGCAGGAACCGCCACAGCTGACGACAGGGTAGTGAGCTCGGCCTCCTCAAAAACCTCAGCCGAGGCTTGAGCCGTATGGCCTTCTGGAGGGACACTGATCGCCAGACTCTCTACCTGGGCCCCCTCAGTTCTCTCTGCAAATTATTTCAACATTAGCCATAATGGTGAAGAGAGAAATAGTCAAGACATCAAAACTTCCTTACCAAGCTGGAGGTCCAGAGTGTCGAATCCTTGGGCGAACCCTGCAGAGTAGAAGCCTCCCTGGCTTCAGTGGTTGCCTCATCATCCCGCGGAGTGGAAGTCTCCCCGTTTCAGTCGTTGCCTTCTCTGGAGGCATCGAACCCTGCAGAGTAGAAGCCTCCCTGGCTTCAGTGGTTGCCTCATCATCCCGCGGAGTGGAAGTCTCCCCGGTTTCAGTCGTTGCCTTCTCTGGAGGCATCCCGGCGGCTAGAGTCTCGACTCCCTCCGGTTGGGTCAACTCTTGCACCATCTCCTCGATATGCGAGGAGGTTGCAGCCTCGGTATCCTCAGCCAATCCTGCAGCATAAAAGGAGAATGTTAAGGCCTCCTCTTCAAAATGAAAAGGGAGATCAGGTCAGAAGGTGAAAAGAGTACCTTCAGCAGGAGCAACCGCTGGTGGTGATGTCGTCGCCGGCTCACACCCACGTATTTCCTCCTCCGAGATATGTGAGAATTTGCTCGGATCAGGAGGAGCGGGTTCGTCACCATAGTCGACCTCATCCTCAAAGTCGCTTTCCGTGTCGGATAAGGAAGACGACAGTTCAACGTGAGTGGCCTCGGTAGCCGGAGCCTTGCCTCTAAGCACCCCAGTGGTAGGACTGGGGTCAACCATCCGAGGACTGGAGACGAAGACAGAAGGAGACCCGGGCTGTTGTACCTCATCCCTCCTCTGAGCTGAGGAAGACTCGGGCTGAGCTGAGATCCCCGAAATCTCAACATCGCCTCCGCTCATTATATCGATCTCGAGCTCCTCGGTCTCGTCAGTGGCGGTGGGCCTGTCCGCAGGCTCCCCTTCCTCTGCAATCCTGAGGCTCCTGCGGTGTAACCTGTGGGCATGGACTAAGGGAGTGTCATCCTTGTCCACCTCTTCCTCCCCCGGCTCCCCAACACCAGAAGGGATGTCCGCAGATAGAGAAACTGCCGCCGTCAAGCCTCTCCGAACCTTCTTTGGGGCAGGCTCAGCAGTGGAAGTAGAGCCTTGATGACGCTTGCCCACCGCCTGTCGAGCCCTGGCTGGTCGCGGCTCCGCCCTAGTTGGTCGAGGCTCCGCACTTGTTGGTCGCGACTCCGCCCTTGTTGCTCGCGGCTCCTCCCTTGACCTTCTCCCGACCTCCCTCAGAGCCTTCAGATACTGCTCAACGCCTCGCGAGCGTTTCCCGGACCCCGACTTTGCTTCGAGATTTGCATTGATACTCTCAATGCATGAATACTCCGGAACAAAGTATTGTGTCTGGTTGACCTGGAAGTACCAGGTGCAGAAGCTGAAGCTCATACGGCATTTTGGCCCTTCGATAGGCAAGCAAAAAGTTGCTTCTGTCCCTCCGGCCACACTGTAATACCAAGCCCGAGCACCTTCGAACAAATTCCCGTCGAAGAGAGTTGGGTATTGGGATTGCCAACGTAGAGTTGATCATAGCCGAACTGACGGGCAAAACGACTCGGCATATACGGCTCGATCGTGCATGAAGTCCCTTGTCGGAAGAGCACATACCCGGGCCGGATATTGACCAACCACCAGAAGACTCCCGCGGACAGCTTCGTGAAGTCATCTGGGCCCGCAGAATCAATAAATAGATCCCCGAAAGATGCACCAGGGATCTCGGGGAAGCAGCGGTTCAGCTGGTAGTTCGTAGCATCTGAAATGCATTTCCGGACGTAATATATGTAAGAATTACGCCAGTCCGAACTCTCCAACGGCTGCACGAAAGGGACAAAACCCTCACTCCAGGGCACCGACGTCATCAAGGAAGGACAGTGCATCACATACCAAGCCATCAGGTATGTGTATGGCAACTCGACCCGAGGGTTGGGGCGTTTCACCGTCGGCTTCCCCTCTGCATCAACGATCGGCTTCCCTTGAGAGTCGACAGCCTTTCCCGCCTCACAGAAGCTGTGGGTTAATGCCCGCAACCCGCTCTGAATGCCAGCCACCATGGCCGGAGAAGGGCTACGGGTCTACCATAGGCCAGGAGCACCGCCAGATACACTACATCGGCGATAATGACTTCGTGTGGCAGCGTGGGCACCACACAGCGCTTCAACCACAGCATCAAGAAGCCCGCCAACAGTGCTCGATCGGAGATAGGAATCCGGGCTTGATTATGAAAGCTTTCGAAAACCATATCAGGTTCGAAACCGTCCTCGTTCGAAACTGTGGTGTAGAAGCCTTCAGGAGCCTGGGTGATCCTGTCTTCAATCTCCTCGTCGGAGCTGGAACCAGTCGGGTGACCGGATGGTCTTTCTTGTTGACACCGTTAAACAAGTAGCTGGCCCAAGACAGCTGCTTGACTCCTCCCGACCTCAAAGTGGTTAGCTGGCCGCAAATATGGAAGTGGCATACACTTCCCAATAAGTCTCGTACATTTGAGGAGACCTTTTTTTCATAAGGTTGAGCTCCTCGGTGGATGGGATATATTCCTCATAAGGAGAATCCCCTGTTGCCAGCCCCGAGAACCTCCATCTCTCCGACCGGGGTGAAGAATGTCCCCGTCAAAGGATTGTAACGCTCCAGGATCCCAAAGAAGTTCTGAGAACTCGGCTGGATTCCCCATTGCACGGCCCTGACTGCTAGATACAGCCCCACATGCTCCTGCAGATCTCCAAGATTGGCAAGGACGAAGCTCACCATCCTGTACCACCAATACTTCTCAGTGGTATGGACCCACCCGGGCGCACGAACTCGACCGGATAATCACCCTCTACTTGCATGAACGAGTTGAGGAAAGTAGTGCCGAGTTTTGGTATCTCCCCGACTGGGAGACCAGACTTGCGCGACCCGAGGAACAGGCCGAGAACCGCCCTATCATGACTGTCATGACGGTATACCTTCTGGGAGCCCAAGTCACCGAGGGTAACTTTAGGGACGTAGCGGGAAACGTCCCACTTCATCTTCCGCGGGACGGACATGTGCTGGAGGTAAGACAGCGGGAACATCCTCTCCATGTCTGGAAGAAAGAATCTTCTATCCCCTATCTGATGGAGCCATCTATAATTTCCATCATAAATGGAATAGCCGCCATCGCCAATACGATCTCCGAAGAAGAAGGGCAGGCTTCTCTAGCTTGACGCGAGCATCCGTTTGGAATGCTGCATCAGTCATAAGCGCCCGAAGGGTTGTCCTGTCAGCATCAGAAAGCCTTTTCTTGTGCTCCTGCGACCGGTCAGCAGTCACAGGTACAGTCCTTTGCAGCACAAAGGTCAAATTATGGTCGGCACCTCCTACATGTCCAAAATAGCGATTCTTGGCGAGTAGGGCAGTAGGGTGTGGCACTGCAAAAGAAAAAGGCACTTGATCAGACATCTTATCCGAAATAAGAAGAAAAAAATACCAAGTGTCTGTAGTTCAAACGCAGAAGAGATACTGGACGCAGGAATTATCAAATCCGCGTCCAGACCTGCAAATCCGCGTCAAGGTAAAAGAAACGCAAGGATCAAATCCGCGTTCTGCAAACCAAGACTTACAAAAATTTTTTCTAAGTGCTTGGACTCAGGTGCCAGATTCATCAAAATCGGCAGCTGATGGCACAGAACGCAAGGATCAAATCCGCGTTTTGCAAACCAAGACCGCGCCCGAACCCTTCACAATTAGAAATATTCTAAGTGAAGGATCCGAAGTGCAGAGCCCACTGGCACCAGGACGTCAAACCCGCGCCTTGGTTATCAACTCAAAGACTGCGTCTGAGACCGCGTCTGAGAATCAAATCGGTTCATATCCTGTGTTAATGGTTCTCCTCCAAAAGATGTCTTTTAGGGTTCCTCAAACTTCCAGTAATGGTGAAGTTTAACCTAAATGGTATTTTACCTCAGAAAACAACGCCCTGCGCAGAGGAAGCGCCCCTCTGGGCCTCGGCGACGGTCGCCTTTTAGGACGATGCGGTTGGCTTGGTCTTGGGTGCCATCGCTAGTAATGGAGATGAACCGTTCAAAATCCAGTAACGGAGTTGAATAGTTCAAGAGATGAACAGAGAAGAAAAATTCTCTTTCTTAATTCTCTAAGCAAGTGCGTTCGGAGAAGAAGAGATCTCTCTCTAACTGTTGCCTTTTATAGGCACAAGGATTCGCGAAGATACGCGGCGTGTGGCTCGATTAGTTCTGCAGCGAGTCATCGCTTGACGCGTGGAGCAAATCAGTTTCTCTGCAGCGAAGATCGCGCACCGTAGCCCTGCAGCGAGTCATCGCTTGACACGTGGAGCGAATCATTTAATGAACCAGGAAGCCCGCGCGCCAAAAGGTGAAAATCCCGCCGGTTCCCCAGGCCAACTGGCAGCGCAATCATGACCCGCGCGCGCAAAAGGTGAAATCCCGCCGTTTCCCCCAGGCCAACTGGCAGCGCAATCATGACATGGCACAGATTCGCACCCAACGGACACGCCTCTTCGATGGTCGTGCCCCGTCAGCACCACCATAAATGCACCCAGAAAGTCGCGTTGCGCTCAGAAAATCGCGTCTTTATTAGAGGTGCGTCTTCCTAAGTCTACGTCCGTCCAAACGGGCCTAACATCGCGTCTGCCTTATGGAAGATCAGTCGCGTTTCCATTGCCAAAAGACGCACCCTATGGAAGTCGCGTCTTTAAAGCAGTACCATCTCTGCTTTTCAAAAGGAACCTGCGTTCGGCCTCCTGCTTCTGCAAATCAGTTCAACAGTACACTGGTACAAGTAGAAGACCAACCACTCTTGGCTTAAAGCACACCCACGACAGACTTAAAAAGCAATCGGGGAGGTTTAGACTGTGTATCTAGACACTCGACACGATCAACTCTGGTGGCTTCAAAGAGTTCAACAGTACACTCATGAAGACCAACTCCAGATAAGATCGAACCCGAGCATCAACATCCAGTCATGAAGGTGAATTCAGCTAGAGTCCAAAGTATTTCGAAATCCGTTCCAGTTAACTGCGGAATATCGAAAACTTTGGAGGGGGTTCTGTAGGCTGTCTAAAAGTCACTAAAAGACAAGCCAATAAAAG
The DNA here is from genome assembly GCA_038442645.1 of Agave tequilana. Taxonomy (NCBI): domain Eukaryota; kingdom Viridiplantae; phylum Streptophyta; class Magnoliopsida; order Asparagales; family Asparagaceae; genus Agave; species Agave tequilana. The sequence goes on along the minus strand of JAVJIF010026898.1, from coordinate 48,711 downwards.
CAGAGTCTCAAGTTCAAGGCGCGTTGGCTCGACACCCGCGTCTCAGCATCAAGGCGCGTTGGCTCAACACACCGCGTCTCAGCATCAAGGCGCGTTGGCTCGACACCCGCGTCTCAGCATCAAGACGCGTTGGCTCGACACCCGCGTCTCAGCAACAAGGCGCGTGGGTCTAAACCCGCGCCTCAGTTGTAACCACCCGGATTACGGGGCCAGTCACCGCACAAGTAGCGGGAAGTGACCCCTCATTGTGGAGCGTTTTCAGGGGGCACGTTCACCCCTTAGGACCTCTATAAATAGCCTCGTTTGCTATGAGGTCGAGGCAATCAGAGAAGAGGGGGCGGTAAAAAAAAAAGAAGGATCAGGCATCAAAGAGGAGATCATCAACAAAGAGAGAGAGAAGACTCTTCGTCAAGCTTGCTGCGTACGAGCTGCTCTTCGCCTACCTTCTCTTTGAGAGTTTTGGTAGACAGAGCTGTGTTACTCTTTCTACCACCCAGAGAGAAGATCCCCCGACAGTCCCGACGGTCATCCGTCAACGGAGAACAAGACTCACTCTCCACCGCCACACGAAGAACCCAGCCTTAAACAAAGGGGGATTCAAGACTCAACATCCTCCCTCCCTTGTAACTGGAAGGAAAAGTCTGGTTGTAATAGTTTCATTTGATTCAAGAAAATCTTTACACCCATCACTGTCTCTTCTTCTTTCCAGCGCATACAAAAATCAACCCTAAATGATGATTATTTATCTAGGGTTTCTAATGTTGATTCGGCTTTTGTAGCTTGGAACATCATCACCTCCCTTGGCGAAAAGGATCTATATTATGCCGGGAGCGATTCGGATGTTGGAAGTAACGTCTCCAATAAGTGCTATATGGTCCAAGGGGATAACCCCCTTGAGGTTACTACCGAATCCGAGGTAGATGAAAATGACATGTCATATGATGAGCTTGCTTGTTTTTTGTCAACAATTACTTGAAAAATATGACATGCTAAGAAAAGATAATAAAAATTTGAAAAAGAATTTTGATAGCATGCTAAAGGAAAAGATTCATTAGAAAATAAGGTTGCATGCATTGAAAAAGAAAATGAATTTTTGAAAAATGAGAATATTTCCTTGCTTTCAAAATTAAATGATCTTTATGAAGGAAACTCTTTTTGAAAAATAAAATTATTTTGGTGGAAAAACAAAAGGAAGTTGCTTTTCAAGAAAACAACTCTTTGAAAAGAAAAATTTTTGAAAAAGAAAAAGAATTTGTTTTCTAAAAGAACAAGAAAATAGTTTTATATCTCATCATGCTTTACATGCCACCACAAATGAGATAATATTTTGAAAAATAAAATGGATTGTTTGAGCTCTACTTTGAGCACATGTGTATTTAACCACACTAGATTGGAGTCTATGTTTTCAAAGAAACAAGCTCCACATTCTCTTGCACATCATCATCATGCATATGCTTATGTTGCATGCCACGATCATACACATACACATAAGCATCCTAAGGTGTACAAGTGTACACATTGTGGCCGCAAAGGCCATCTAGCAAAATTTTGTTTTGATAAGATGTATCATATTAATTTTGCTAATCATAAAAATGTTTGGGTTCCTTACAAAGTTAACCCCCAAGGACCCAAGAAAAATGGGTATCAAAACCCCCACCTTGTGTTTTTGATGTAGGTGAGGGCTCTCACAACGTGAGAGGAATGGTGCCTTGATGGTGGATGCACATGGACGTGATGGACACATATATAGATGCATCGCTATCAAGGAGGTTTGGTGGATCAACCACCATGTTTGGAGTTTTGGAACATAGTTCCTTAGTTGGTAACTATTTCTAAACTCTAGTTTATTTACATGCTTGTTCATATGTCATATTTTTAGCATGTTCATTTGTTTTATGTGTTTCACGTGGTAACTAGTTTAAATGTAGTTTTTATCAAAACTTGTATTTATACATGTACAAATAGTGACAAATTGATTCATATGTTTGCACTTCATGCTCATTTGTACCCACTATATGCACATGTATAGCTTAGTTTTGATGATTTCCTCATTTACACTTGTTTTGCCAATTTTCGTGTTTTTACTTCATGTATATGCATTTTTATTCAAATCTAATAAATATACATGTATATCCTTTTTGAGTCTCTTGCCTTCATGCAAATACTATTATAGACTCGTTTTATGTTTGGGATATGTATGCATATTGTTAGATTTAAATAAATCATACATATACCTAGAAGTTTATTGTTTTTAATGAAAAATAAATTTTCATGTTTGTTTGATAAGATAAAATGATATTTGTGTTTTGAGCCTCATTGATTATTTTAATGGAAAATGCTAAACACTTGATTCTTGTACACTCACACTTTATTTGTTTTGTCATGACTTTGATTCATGAACACTTTTACGAGCTTAATCGATTTTGAGTGTCATCTCTTGTGTATTTGGTATGATTCATGAAATACATATGATTTGGTTTCATGTTTTTGAAGGATCTTTAACTAGTTTTTCAAAAATTAATTTAACTAGTTATTTATTGTTCTATGTTAATGAGATATACACATGATCCTATTATTGTTTCAATTGGTATCATTGAATCATTTCAATTGGTATCAATTTGACTCTATTTTTGTATATACTCATATTTTGTTTTCTTATATATGTATGTATCAATTTCAATTGGTATACTCATTTTTCATACAAATATATGACTTATTTGTGCTTGAGTTAAAATTGTTTTACATGTTTAAAGCACAAAGTTGTTTATGATAAGAAAATAAAATTTTAAGAAAAATTCTCAAGATTTATTTTATTGAGAAAATTCAAAATTTTGTTTTATAAGAAAAATCAAAATTTTGATTTGTATTGCCTATATGCAAGGAGAGCTTAACATCTCTTCTACATATAGATTCATGTTGAGTGTATTGTATATTGAGGAGCTTGACAACTCTTCTTTATGTGGTACACGTGTGTAGGGGGAGCTTCACATCTCCTCTTATACATTACATATTATACGTTATGTGAATTAGGGCTTGTCATCCCTCTTTCATGTAATGTATATGTGTAGGGAAGTTACTTTACCGTCTTTCTCTTCATGAATGTATATCGCATATAACATTTTATTGACTTATTTGTTTACACCCCTTATTGGTCTCTTTGTTTATGACAAAAAGGGGGAGAAAAATTTGATGATTTTGTTTTTACTTTAACCCTTTGTTGATGATTGACAAAAAGGGGAGAAGTATTTGAGATATATGCATGTTTTCCTTGCTTAAGGGGAGTAGTATTTGTGTTTATGCATATATGTTTTGTTTTGCAAATAGGAGAAAAAGATTTTGTGATTTTGTTTTATACTTGATTAGCATGTTTATCTCCTAGATTTGAATACATGTTTATGAGCATACATTGCATATTTTTTATTTGTTTGTTATGCATGAGTTAGGGGGGAGCTTCTTTGAAGCGTTACTTTAATCCATGCATATATAACTTCATGAGTTTTGTCATCATCAAAAAGGGGGAGATTGTTGGCCCAAAGGCTCATCACTCTAGTTTTGATGATGATCAACTCATGTAGTTATAGTACTAATGATCTTGTGTTAATTAGTGACAGATTTATGATCAAGATCTTAGTAGGTGCATAACTTCAACAAAGGATTTAAAGTCAAGTTTTGGAGCTAGCACGGTTTGATTCAAGAGCTTGTGCATCAAGACCACATCAAGTACTCAAGAGGAGTCTAGCTCTATGGATCGTGTTTGGACCAAGTCAAGAAGATGAGAAGACTTCAAGTGAAGACTTCAAGAAGATGAAGACTTGTGTCTAGGTTTATTTTTAGAAGATTTTGTTTTTAGTTAAAATGTAAAGGATAGAATAGTTGGTGGATTGCTCAAGTACATATACACACACACTCTTGATAGTTTTGTTTTACAAAAGATTTTCTTTTAGAAAAATACATGCTTGATTTTGGTATTTTAGTTTATATGTTTTAACCAAAACCATGTTTAGAGCTTAATGTCAAAAACATAGATATTTCACAATGTTTGTGTAGTGGATCATATCCATACACTCTATGCTTCAAATGAGTTTAAATATCTTTTTTTTGTATTTGGAGAAGTTTTGGAAAACAAGTTTTAGAAAAATCAAGTTTTGGAAAATACTGTTTTTCATTTGAGCCAATTTTTCCATATTACAAAAATAGTCCAAATCATTTGTAACATGCCTTGATTTTGTGCAAGCATGTTTGGTTATCAAAGTATATTGGTAAAACTATTTTTGTAGATTTTTCATGATTTTATGGGATTTTATTTAAGCCAAAAAGACCAAGTTTTAAATCCCTGAATTTCTGTTTCCAGGCTTCAGCGGTCGACCGACCGGTCGACCGAGTTATGAAGTCTGTCGACTGGGCGGTCGACCGACATGCACAGACGTGCACGCCTAGTTCTGGCAGGTGGCCGGTCGACCGACCTGGTCGACCGTCCAGAGAGCTCTGCTCTCTGGAAAGGCCCCGGTCGACCGGACGGTCGACTGGACAGAGAGACTTGCTCTCTGTATCCTGGCCTCGGTCAACCGACCGGTCGACCGATGGCATAACGGTCTGAAATATGACCGTTGGCCGGTCGACCGGGCGGTCGACCGACAGTTCTGTCAGGCCTCCAACGGCTAGTTTTTGGAGCCTATAAATTGGGTCATTTGGGAGCTGTTTTGATTAAGATTTTTAGTAGACTTTGAGCCAGTTTTTCCCACTTCTTTAAAAGAGTTTTCTCCACTAAATTGAGAGCTAATACTTCCAATCAAAAGGGGAGTTTTTATCAAGAGTGTTAAAAGAGATTTCTTGAGTATTCCTCCACCATTCTCATCCTTGTTTTCTCACACAACACTTGAGCTATCCATTGCTATATCTACCCTATAGGGAGTTTGTTGTGAGAGGATTTTAGGTGATCAAGAGTTGTGATCACCAAAGTTCATCTTTGCTCTTTGAGGAGGCGGACGTGTGTGTTCGCATTGTTTCGGGTCCTAGTGGGGACTCGGTGTTTCGAGTTCGGGTGCGAACTCTTTGTTTGAGGTGCGGCCTCGGCGAGCCGGTGGGCTTGCGGTGTGTACGGGCTAGAGAGTCCGAGAGCTTATAGGTGTTGCGGCACCGAGTGATCCGGTGGGATCGATTATAGTGGAAATCCTTCGTGTGTCGAAGGCGGGGATGTAGAGCAAGTGTGCTCGAACCTCGAAACAAATCCCTTTGTTTGCGATTGCTCACTCTCTCTCTTTGTCTCTTGTTTTATATCTGCATGCCTCTATTGCTTTCATATTTATATGCTTGATATACTTGTGTGCTCATATTGATATACTTGCTTGGGTTTGTTTGCTAACACTTGTATTTTACCAAGAGAGCCAACGCGGCACCTCAACCCTTATCTAGGGGAATCTAGAGGAGTTAGTTCAGAGCCCATCACGGGGAATTCGGCTACACTCTTCTGTTATACGTGGTGTTTAGTGTAATAGTTTGTTTAGGTCATAATAGTTTTTACTTCCGCATTATTTGTTCATTTAGTGACCATTAGATTAGCCATCACCTATTCACCCCCCCTCTAAGTGATCCTACATATATATCTATAAACATACAGGAAAATATAGTGTTATTTTGTAGAGTACAGTATATTTGTTAAACTTATAGGAAAATTTAGTTGTTTATAGCATATTCGATCTATGTATAGCATATTTGTTACAAATATGTAATTACAGTGTATTTCTCTATATATAGCCTATACCAAATATTTATTATTTATATTATTTTTTCCTTTATCTAGCAGTTTTTAGTGAACTATAACATCTTTTGCTTAAACTGCTCAAGTGATGAATCACAATTTTAATATTTTCTTTTCACAATTATTTTATTATAAAACATTATAAATAAATTTATAAATAATAAAATAATAAAAAAAAATTTCTCTATAGCCACCTACTTTCCTTCATAATTAGGAAAAAGTCACCCCCTATTTTTATTTGCTACAGCCTCATTCACGTCAGCATAAATTGATTCCTCCCAACTACCGCTTCTTTATATATTTTCATTTTCATTTTTACTTTTCCCATCGCCCCTGACAGTGCTCTCCCCTCAACATTGCCCCGATCTTTGTCGACTGACGGATCTCTGTGTCTTTCTAATATGACGAGCTCTAGATTATTATTCTTTTTCATTTTTTTCTTTTTTGTAATTTTTTCTTTTCGTGGTTTGTTGTGGAGATCTGTGATTTCTTTGCGATCTTCATCATTTATATTAAATCGCTTATGTAAATCTACTGTTAGGCTGTTGTTTTTTTGGTTAGTTTAGTTGATTTTTAATGATTTTACAGCAGTAAGTGATCTATCATATTCATTTGAGGTTCGAAAATTTGGTCATATGTTTTTAAAAAACACATTCAAGTTGTGTTACTGATGACTGTGATTAGATTCGCAGTACTCAAAAACGACACAATTGTGCATTTATCGAGGACTGTGATCAGTCGCAATCCTCAATAAACACACATTGTGTTTATGAATGAGGTTTGTGATCATGATAGCAATCTAATGTAAACTGATCAATAAGTCATTTACGTGAGCACTACAATTATGGTCACAGTCTATAATGACTCAGAAATAAGTTATTTTTGTGAGGAGTAGATCATGGTCGCAGTTCTAATATAGAGGACTGCGACCATGATCGCAGTCCTACAAAGACTAAAAACACATGTTGTGAGGATTGCGATCATAGTCACATTTCTAATAAAAAAGACTGGGATCATGATCGTAATCCTAATAAAAACTTAGAAATATGACATTTTTGTGAGGACTACAATTATGTCTCCTAATAAAGACTCAGAAACATGACATTTTTGTGAGAATCACGATCATGATTGCGGTCCTAATAAAGATTCAAAAAAGGTCATTTTTGTGGGACTACGATCATAGTTTCAAACTAATAAAAACTCAGAAATAAGATATTTTTATGAGGACTGTGATAATAACCACAGTTCTCAGCTTAATACTGCAGGGGCATGTAAGTCTTATTCACTGCTCTAAAGCATGCTCAACAGTGTTTCTGCGCCCAATACATTAGTGCGCAACCCTCAATAGCACTTTTGCGCTCTACACATGGGTGCACACGCTTTCTTTAAGAAGGAAGTCGCTGAAGCGAATTAAATTTTGTGAATGAGTTTTTTCCTAATTACGGTTTGACATATGTGGCTGAAACGATATCCCCCATGATAAAATATATAATTAAAAAGTGATGAAATTAATGCAGTAATTAGTCAAAACATTTATTGAAAAATAAAAAAGTTACACAACTAAAATAAAATGATATAATTTAAAACTGTATCATATTATAATTTAATTTATTTTTATAATCAATTATTTTTCTGAATTTCCCAAAAAAGTCTGAAGGCTGCCCCACTGAACTGATTCACAAAGTCCAAACGAACGGGTCCCGCTCACTTTTCTTGTACGACATCTCGACTCTTTGAAATTGTTGGAATCAGACTCGAGGGTGATGATACAACTTGTTGAAGTATTGTTTCATTCCAACAAGAAGGGGCGGTCCCTGATCTACTACAAGAGGGAGCAAAAGAAAAGAAAAAACTTTGCTCGTCTTTTTCAAAATGAAGAAAGAAAGGCTGAAGTTTAGACTGTTCCTAGTAGTTCTACCCCATAGGAAAGGTCATACCAACAAAGTGGTAATTCAAAGTTACTTCATAAGGGTATTATACAAATGGTTAAAGTTTTTATTATCTTGGGTATTTGGATACACTAGCATAGGCACATGCAAATGCATGTTAGAAAAGATAATGAAAAAATTAATAATGAAATATAATTAGACATTTATGCTAATTGGCATTAGTATAAATATTAAATTATTTTTTGAAAAAGTGTAATTATTTTTTGAAAAAGTGTGATTTATACTTTTTCAAAAATCAATGTTAAATAAATACTCATCTAAATTTAAGAATGATCTTGCTTATATAACAAATATAAAAATAAAACTATTATCTAACACCATAAAGAAATAAGAAAATCAATGTTAAATTAATACTCATCTAAATTTAAGCATGATCTTGCTTACATAACAAATATAAAAATAAAACTATTATAAATTGATACTTTTTACTAGCTTTTATATATATATATATATATATATATATATATATATATATATATATAAAAGCATGATCTAGCTTATATAACGAATATAAAAAAATTATTATAAATTGATGCCTTTTATTAGCTCATACACACACACAGATATATGTGGTAAATATAACTAATAAAATTTTAATTTTTATATGATCTATTTTATTGTCTACAATTTTTCTGAAGTTTTCTTTATGGCGTATATTAAATTTTGTATATTAATTTACCTAATTTTTAGTTAGAGGTTGAATTTATTCATTTATATTCATTTATCTTCATATAAATAATATGATAATATTTTAAATAATTTAAAAAACTAATAACAACTTGATTGATGAGTTAAATGGAAGTTTCTTGACATTTGATTATAAGTATAAAATGATGGAAGGTTAATTTTATTTAATTAATTATCTTTTTCAAAAAAGATATTTTATTTAGTCAGAAAAATAAATCTATCTTATCTTTTTGTGTTTTATTTGTGAGTAATAATTTTTAGTGCTTTTGATATAAAGGCATTTCTCTACACCCCCTATGTCGAACTGTAATTAAGAAAGAAAATGCAGCTTCATAATTTTGTTCACTTCAGTCAACTCTTTTTTAAAGTAAGAATGTGCGTTCACGTGTCAAACGCTCATCAACGGTTAAAGATGAAAATATCTGTAAGTAATTGTTTCAAAATAGTAGACCACTTCGAAAATGCCCTATTTCTAAGGACTGTGACTATGAGCGTAATCCTCACAAAATGATTACAGTATAAAGGATTGTAACTACGATCGCAGTCCTCACAAAATGATTCCAGCCCTATTTATGAGGATTGCGATCATGATCGCAGTCCTCATAAAATACACTATTTATGAGCCCTGCGATTGTGTTCGTAGTCCTTATTGGCCTAGAGGCCTTCCACTCTAGTTTTGATGATGATTAACTCATGTAGTTATGTTTGCTAATAATCTTGTGATGTTTAGTTTCAGATCCTTAACCAAGATATTAGTTGGTGATTAGCTTCAACAAAGGTGTTTTGGAGCTTCTCACATGGTGATTATAGAGCCCGAGCATCAAGATCATATATAACACTCGTTGGAGTCAAGCTCGATGGATCACGGTTTGGATCGAGTCAGCTTGAAGACGGAGTTCGTCAAGAAGACTTTGGTACATAGTTTAGATTATGTTTTTAGATCCATTTGTAAAAACTAGATAGTGTGATGTGCTCAAGTTCACAACACACACACTTGTTTAAGTTTTCATGTTTATTGGTTTTCGGTTTTTAGTTTAACCGATATTGGTTTCCATGAATAGATAGTATCAATATAAGTTTACAAGGTTTAATGTATATTAGATTTGTTCTATATACATGTATGCTTCATATCTTAGACAAACTTATTTTGATATGCCTATTCATGTGTTTAGGTTTTGTGTTTTAACAAAACATATTTTTGTCATTAAAGTCAAAAATATTGATATATATCTATTTCATGTATATTGGATTATATCCGTATGCAACATGCTTCAAAGTGTTTAAGTATCATGTTTTTGTATTTGGATGAGTTTTGGACAAAACAAATTTTCATTTGAAAAATCCAAGTTTGGAAAAATACGGATTTTGGTTTTGGGAAATATTTCAATAACACAAAAATGGTTCAAAAAGTTTGAAATTTGTGTTGAAATTTTTCACACGAGCCTGTATTTCAATGTAATATACTGAACTTATTTTTGTGGATTTTTAGAGTTTTTATGGGATTTTATAAGATATTAAAAACCCAAGTTTTCTGTCCCTTATTGCTACCTGCCAGGCTTTGGCGGGCGACCGGACCCAGAGTCGGTCGGTCGACCGACGTGCACAAAACGTGCACACTGGCCAGCCACTTGGGCCGGTCGACCGGGCGGTCGACCGACTGCAAGTACCTCACTCTCGGGTGGGGCGGTTGACCGACCGGTCGACCGTAAGGCTGGGACGGTCGACCGAACAGTCGACCAGCCAGAGAGCAAAATTGCTCTCTGGATTGGGACGGTCGATCGGGCGGTCGACCGGAGGCGCCAACGGTCAAATTTTTGACCGTTGGCGGTCGACCGGGCCGGTCGACCGCCAGCTGCCAAGGCTGAAAATGAGCCCAACGGCTAGTTTTTGTTGGAGGCCTATTTATATCCCATTTGAGGTGTTTTTCCCCAAGTTTTTCAAGAGCCAAAAATCTACATTCTTCTAGTGTTTTATTCAAGTTTCAAAAAGAATTTTTAGAGCTACAAAGTTTTCATCTTCATTTGTTTTTAGGGTTTGGAAAAATCAAAGAAAATTTGGATTTGGGATATTTGCTTAGTTCTTCATTTCTATCAAATACAAGTTGTTTTCCCAAATACTTTTATTTGTGTTTTTGTTTTCAAACTCTTGATTTTCCATACTTAAGCTATCATTCTATCATTTCTATAGGATCCTTATTTTTGTGGAGAAGAAGGTGTTTGTGGTTAAGATATACCACCAAGTGTTATACCTTTCATTTGTGATATCCCTCTTGGGTAGAGGTTGATTTGGGTTGTGGTTAGCTCCCTCAAGTGTAGAGGTTGAGATTGTGGTTGTGCTTTGCCTCTGTGAGAGGTTGTATAGGTTGGAGAGAGGAGTTGTGAACTCCCGGTTGTATTGCCCCAAATCCTCGGTGGAGGTTCCCTGTGTGGGAGTCCTTTGTGGACAAGTTAGTGGATTGAAAATCCTTCTCGGTGAAGGCGGGGACGTAGAGCTAGGTGCTCGAACCTCGAAACACATCTTGTTGTTTGCGTTTGATCCATTGACTCTAATTCTCTCTCTTTATATTGTGCCTTGCATCTATTCATATTGCTCATTCATATATTATATGCTTGGTTTGTTTGTGTGTGCCTCACTTGTGCTTAACCACAAGAGCTTCATATAGCGCCTCAACTCTTATTCAGAGGAATCAAGAGGAGTTAGTCCAAAGCCCTTCACTGGGAATTCGGCTACACTCGTTGGTTGCATTAAGTGTAGTTGCAATTAGCATTTAAATTCCGCATTTAGTTCATTAGATTAGCCGTACACCTATTCACCGCCCTCTAGGTGTACCTTCAATTGGTATCAGAGCCTACACTCATGATATTTGGTTTAACTACCTAGGAGTGTGATCTTGGTTTTGCTAATCTTCATTTGCATTTGCTTTAGCACACATATAGTTTGCACTCATGGATGTTCCTCTCAAGTTTGATATCTCTAGACTTGACATATGGAAGGTTCTTATGAGTTGTCATTTAAAAGCTCTAGGCTTGCATGTTTACCTTGCCATTACAAAGGAATCCTACCCTAATGATAGCAAGCATATAGAGGCCAATGCAATAGCCCTAAAGGCACTTAGAGCATCTTGACATAAAGATTATTTACATGTGTTTTCTCACTATGAGTCTGATTTTGCAGTATGGAGCATTTTAACTTCTCCCGAGCTACCAAAGATTATCGATAAGATGAGAAGTCTAGAAGAGACGAGTCCGATGAATGTTGCTTCATGGTCCAAGGGAATGACTCCCTTGAGGTACAATCGGAATCTCAACTAGATACTAGCACTAGTTCATATTGCAATGAGTGTTTAGAGGCACAAGCCATGAATGATGAACTTGCTAAAAATTGTGAAAATTTGATTTCTAAATACAAACTTTTGAAAAAGGATAATCTTATTTTAAAAGAAGAAAATAAAAATTTATCTTCTAGACTTGAAAATGTTTTGCAAGAAAGGGATGAGATTTCAAGTGAAAGTGACTCACTTAAATCACAACTTGATCTTACACTTAATGAAAACAAAATTTTGAAAAGTAAAAATGATTGTGAATATATTTTGAAGAAAATTGAGGATTTAACTTCAAAATTTGAGTTTGTATTAAAAGAGAATAATTCCTTGAAAAACAAAATAAATTTGATTTCACAAGAATTAAAAGATTGTTTAAAGAAAAATATTTCTTTGCAAAATGATTTGTCTACACATGCTTGCCATGCTAGAGTAGCTTTACCTAGCTTATCTATTGCATGTACCACTTCTTCTAACATTGAAAATGATATATCCATACTTAAGAAGAGTGTTGATTGTTTGGGCTCCACTTTGAGCCATTGTGCCATGAACCATGCACGCTTGGAATCTTTAGTTCGAAAGAAACAAGTTTCATCTTTGCATGCACACAAATCACGGCATACACATGCTCCTCACGTACACACCCATCACACGATGTATGCTCATGTATACACTTGTACACATTGTGGACGTAAAGGCCACCTTGCTAAATTTTGCTATGATAAGATACATGATGTAAATTTAACAACTAAGTTTGTTTGGGTTAGGAAAGGTGCTAACCTCCATGGACCCAAAAGAGTATGGGTACCAAAGACCACCCCTATTATTTTTGATGTAGGTGTGGGCTCTCGCATGACGTGAGAGTAATGGTACCTTAAAGTGGATGCGTTCCGAGCTTAAAGAGAACAATTTGGATGCATCACTTTCAAGGGGAGTTTTGGTGAAAGGACCACTTTGGTTTGGAGAACTAGAGAGGTGCCTTCATCGGTTTTGGTATCGATCTCTAACTCCCGTTTATATTTACATGCTTTCCACATTATTGAGTTTTAGCATGTTTTAATTAGTATGTTAAATGCCATGATTATTAGATTATTGGCATGTATGTATAGCATTTGAGATCACCCATGTTTATATGGACCCATATGTTGTGTTCTCACCATTGTTTAGCTATTATGTATATCATAGATCTAATGCATGTGCATTTGTCATAATGATCATATGTATGTTTATGAGTTTTTTTTGATTTTTATGTTTCATGATTTGATTACATGTTTGAATGTTAGTTTTAATTAAAACTTGGATATATATACTTGTACAACTAATGAGCCACAAATAGATTATTACATGTTTGTACTTGAACACTCATTTGTACTCATTAGATGTACTAGTATAGCCTAGTTTTGATGATTCATGCATTTTAACTTGTATTCCCCATCTTGGACATGTTTTATGATCATGTGTTTTCACTTCATGTATATGTCTATTTTGCCAAACCTTAAGATATACATGTATACCCCTTGAGTCATTTGCTTTTCATGCAAATCTTTATTATGGACTCAATTGTGTTTAGGGATATGTATGTATACTTTTTGTTTTGTCAAAACATACATATGCCTTGAAGTATAAATTGTTTTAATGAAAATTTAGTTCTTGACGATTTTCATGTTTTCATGTTTAAAGGAATTTCAATTGAGCTTATTGCCTACCTTTCATGATTATGTTCTTCACATTTTATTTGTACACTCACCTTTCTTGTTTACTCATGCTTTGTTTTCATGAGTCATATTCATACTTCATTGACTTTGAGTGCTGGCTATCATGTGAATTTCATGTTTCATGAAAAATATTTTTGTTTTATTCCTTGCTTTAATGATTTCGTACTAGTTTACAAATTTTTCTTATAACTAGTTTGTATTCTTCATTTTGGAAGAGTTTTTCAATTATGGTAAACTATTTTCAACCTATTTTTGAAAACCCTTCCATTTTGAAGGGCGGTTGGATGGGCGACCATGCCTTGTATGCTTATTATTGAAAATCTTTTTAAACATGTGCATGATATGGGTGGAAGGTAATATGAGTTTAACACTAGATCATATTATGTTTTTAATTGGTATCATTGGATCGTTTCAATTGGTATCAATATTGACATTTTTTTTGTATACTCATATATATGTTTATATATATGCATGCTTACACTTCATATAGTATCAATTTCGATTGGTATCTAACTTTTCTAATATAGAACATATCTAATATACATTTAAACCATGTAAACTTGTATTGATACTTAGCTATTCATAAAAACCAAGATCGGTTAAACCAAAACCGAAAACCGAATCCAAAACATGAAACGTGTGTGTGCTGTGAACTTGAGCAATCACACTATTCTAATCTTTACAAATAGATCTAAACACAAAACTAAACTAGGTACCGAAGTCTTCTTGATGAACACGTCTTCAAGCCGATTCGATCCAAACTCGATCCAAACAACTCCTTTGTTGAGCATATCATGATCACGGTTTGGAAAGGCTTCAAAACTTCTTAGCTGAAGCAAATCTCCAACTAATATCTTGGTTAATAATTTGAAACTAGAATCACAAAATTATTAGTACACATAACTACATGAGTTAATCATCATCAAAACTAGAGTGGAAGGCCTCTGGGCCAACAATCTCCCCTTTTTGATGATGACAAAACTCATGGAGTTATATATGCATGGATTAAAGTTAAGCTTCAAAGAAGCTCCCTCTTAACTCATGCATAGGAATAAATAATAAATATATGCAATAAATATCAAACATGAAAATGCATAGACATGCATAAACAAGATACCAAATACAAAAACATGCTCTTGATACCAAACATGAAATGCATCATGCATAAAACATGCTCTTGATACCAATAAAAACATGCTCTTAAATAATGCTCTTGATACCAATTAAAACAAGTTCTTGATACCAATAAAAATCAAACTAACTAAACTATATTCTTAAAACAAACACTCTTGATACAAATACTTGATATCAATATAAAAACATGCATAGTCATAGAAACATGCATATAAACTCAAATAATTCTCCCCCTTTTTGTCAATCATCAACAAAGGGGTCCAAATAAATAGTAAAACAATTTTCTCCCTTTTTTTTCTGAAACAACAAGATCAATAAGGGGTGACAATAAAACAGATTCTTCCAACATGATATCAATTAAAACATAGCAATATAAGTGAACCATGATTGAAAGATAATCAATATAAAAATTCTTGTCATCAATGATACCAATTGAAAGAAATAAATCAATAGTACCAATTGAAAGTAAGCAAAATCTTGATACCAATAGTGAGTAAACAAATAAGCATCTTGATACCAATTTTACCAATTGAAAGTATTTTTCCTTTTAAACATATGATATCAAATTTAAAAAAACAATATTCATTTTTCAATCACATTTTTCATCATAAAGGAGGGGAGTGGAAATCAAAGGTAAACAAAATACCAATTGAAAGATAAAATACGAATTTTCTCCCCCTTTATGAAATACCAAATAAAACAATGCATAGGCTTGTATAAGTACCAATTGAAAACTTAATCAAATTGAAATATGATAGTCATTAAAACTCAAGCTTAGCAAAACCAAAATTTGTGATATTTTTGAGTACAAATAAAACATATATATATGTATGAAAATTAGATACCAATCGAAATTGATACCATTTGAAGTGAAAGCATACATACAAAAAGATATATGAGTATACAAGAAATGTCAATATTGATACCAATTGAAAAAGTCCAATGATACCAAATTGAAATAATAATAATATCAAGTGTATACCTCATATTACCTACCACCCATTTCATGCTCAAGTTTAAAATGATTTTCACTATAAAGCATACAAGGCATGGTCTCCCATCCAACCGCCCTTGGAAGGTAGGGTTTTCAAAAATAGGATTGAAAAATAGTGTATGTTTGAATAACTCTACAATGACGAAGAATCCTGCAACTAGTTAAATAGAAAATCTTGTAAACTAGTACGAAATCCTTCAAGTAAGGATAAAACAAAAATATTTCATGAAACACGAGATTCACATGATAGCCAACACTTAAAGATAATGGAGCATGAATATGACTCATGAAAACAAGCATGAGTAAACAAGAAAGGTGAGTGTTCAAATAAAATGTGAAGAACATAATCATGAAATGTAAGCAATAAGCTCATTATTCCTTAAAACATTAAATTCTTCAAAACTAAATTTTCATTAAAAAAACAATATATACTTCAAGGCATATGTATGTCTTATACAAACTAAAGTATACATACATATCCAAATATAAACGAGTCCACAAATGTATTTGCATGAAGGCAGGTGGCTCAAAGGATGTATATGCATAATCTATAGTTTGGACAAAATGGACATATACATGAAGTTAAACATATGAATCATAAAACATGTCAAAAATAGGAATACAAGTTAAAATGCATGAATCATCAAAACTAGACTATACTAGCATATTTAATGGGTACAAATAAGCATTCAACCACAAACATATAATGATCTATTTGTGGCCCACTATATGTACAAGTATATATCCTAGTCTTAATGGAAACTAACATTTAAACATATATTCAAATCATGAAGCATAAAACAAGATATAAATCAACAAGATAATCATAAAAATGATCATTATGTAAATCCACATGCTATTAGACCTATGATATACATAATAGCTAAACAATGGTGAGAACACAACATATGGGTCCATATAAACATGGGTGATCTCAAAAGCTATACATGCATGTCAATGATCTAAGAATCATGACATTTAACATAATAAACTATAAACATCAAAACATGAAGCATCAAAACAAAACAAAAATCATAAACATACATATGGTCATTATGTATATGCATGTGCAATAGATCTAGGATATACATATTTGTTAAAAACAAAGTGAGAATACATAGATATAGATCCATATTAAACATGGGTGTCTCAAATAACTAAACATGTATATCATTAATCTAAGTCATATGGCATAATCATAATAATCAATAAAGACATGCTATAAATTGATGAACATGAAAAGCATGCAAATATAAACGGGAGTTAGAGATCGATACCAAAACTGATGAAGGCACCTCTCTAGTTCTCCAAAACAAGGTGGTCTTCCCACCAAACTTTCCTTGAAAGTGATGCATCTAAATAATCCTCATGAAGCACGGAACGCATCCATCTCAAGGCACCAATACTCTCACGTCATGTGAGAGCTCACACCTACATCAAATACAATAGGAGTGGTCTTTGGTACTCACACTCTTTTGGGTCCATGGGGGTTAGTACCTTTCCTAACCCAAACAAATTTAGTTGCTAAATTTGAATCATGTAAACGATCATAGCAAAATTTAGCAAGGTGGCCCTTACGTCCACAATGTGTACAAGTGTACACATGAGCATACATGTGATGGGTGTGATCGTGAGGAGCATGTGTATGCCGTGTATGGTGTGCATGCATAATAGGAACTTGTTTTTTTCGAAACAAAGATTCCAACCGTGTATGATTCATGACACAATGGCTCAAAGTAGAGCCCAAACAATCCACACTTTTCTTCAAATCATTTATATCATTTTCAATATTAGAAGATAAAGTAGAGCATACAATAGGTGTGCAAGGTGAGGCTACACTAGCATGGCAAACATGTGAATCTATATCATTTTGCAGAGATTTATTTTTATTTAACACTAAATCTAATTCTTTTGAAATAAACTCAATTTCATTTTTCAAAGAATGACTGTCCTTTAAAATAAAATCTAATTTTGAAGATAGGACGTCATTATTTTTCACAACATCATCACAATCATTTTTACTTTTTAAAAATTCATTTTCCTTTATGTCAAGGTCTAGTTGAGATTTAAGTGAGTCACGTTCACTACAAATCTCTTCCTTCTCTTGCAAAATCAAATCAAATTTTGAACACAAATCCTTATATTCTTCTTTTAGTTCAAAATTTTTCTTTTTCAAAAGATCATGTTTTTTCAAAAAAATTTCAAACTTTGTAGCAAGTTCCATATTTAAGGTTTGTACTTCTAAACACTCATAGCAATAGGATCTAGTGCTAGCATCTAGTTGAGTTTCCGATTGTACCTCAAGAGAGTCATTCCCTTAGATCATGTGGCAACGCTCGTCGGACTTGTCTCTCCTAGATTTCTCATCTTATCGATGATCTTTGGTAGCTCGGGAGAAGTTAAAATGCTCCATACTGCAAAAGCTGAATCATAGTGAGCAAACACATGTAATAAATCTTTATCAAGAGATGCTCTAAGTGCTTTAAGGGCTAATGCATTGGCCTTTTTATGTTTGCTATCATTGGGGTAGGATTCCTTGGTAATGGCTTGATAAACTTTATATCCTAATACTTTCAAATGACAACTCATCTTGGCCTTCCAAATATCAAGTCTATAAATATCAAACATAGGAGGGCTATCCATGAGTGCAAACTATATGTGTGCAAGTACAAATGCAATTGATAGATTAGCAAACCAAGATCTCACTCCTAGGTGGTTGAACCTAATATCAGGAGCGTAGGCTCTGATACCAATTGAAATCACCTAGAGGGGGGTGAATAGGTGATAATGCTAATCTAATGAACTAAATACGAAATTTAAAAACTAATTACAACAACACTTAATACAACCAACGAGTGTAGCCAAATTCTCGGTGAAGGGCTCTGGACTAACTCCTCTTGATTCCTCTGAATAAGAGTTGAGGCGCTATGTAAAGCTCTCGTGGTTAAGTATAAGTGAGGCACACAAACACACAAGCATGTATATGGTACAACAATATGAAATAATGCACAAAGTAAAGGGAGAAAGTAAGAGTCAATGGATTGAGCGCAAACAATAAGATTTGTTTCGAGGTTCGAGCACCCAGCTCTACATCCCCGCCTTCACCCAGAAGGATTTCGAATCCACTAGCTTGTCCACACAGGACTCCCACACAGGGAACCTCCACCGAGGTTTGGGCAATACAATAATTAGGAGTACCCAACTCCTCTCTTTACAACCACAACCTCTTACTAGAGGCTAAGTACCAAGCCAACAAAACTATCACCTCACAACTTGAGGGATAAGCACAAAGCTAAACAAGGATCACCTCACAACTTGAGGGATACAACCCAATTGCACAACCTCCTCAAAACTATATGAAGTTTACATGGTTTAAATGTATATTAGAAAAGTTAGATACCAATCGAAATTTATATGGCATATTACCTGATGATTCCAAGGAGGCAGCTGCCATCAGAAGGAAAGCTCCTCGATTCTACTACAACGCAATAATGTGAATATTATATCACCGATCATATGATGAAATCTTGCTCCACTGCCTTTCATACAAAGAGGCACAGGAAGCCCTCAGGGAAGCTTACGATGGTATGTGCGGAGCTCACCAACTTGGATATCGACTCTGAAGACTTTGTTACTACTGACTAAAGATGATTTTTGATGCCATCGCCTATGCTAAGCCGTGTCACACCTGTCAGATCCATGGTGATTTTATCCATCAAGCACCAGGACATCTTCACCCAATGTCTTCTTCATGACCATTTGAGATATGGGGAATAGACGTCATCGGACCCATCACCCCTCTAACATCCAAAGGACATTGATTCATTCTAGCAATAACAAATTATTTTTCAAAATGGGCGAAAGCTTTCCCACTATCGGAAGTAAAGACGTTCAATGTGGTCATGTTCATCAAGAAACACATCGTATATCTCTCTGGCGTGCCTCGATACTGGACCCCAGTTCGTCAGTTAAGCATTTCAGAGATTTTGTAATAAATTCAGAATTCAAATTGTGTCTTTAACGGCATACTATTCAGCTGCTAACAGCCTTACAGAAGCATTCAATAAGACCATCGGCAAACTTCTCAACTCAAAAGTCTATGCGACTGGGACGAGAAGTTGGGTGAATGCCTCTGGGCTTATCCTATAATGGTTAGAACCCTAACAAAGGTTACCCCATTCTCCTTAGTGTATGGATGTGATGCCGTATTACCATTGGAGATTCAGATTCCATCTCTGCGTGTTGCCTTAGCAATAGAGATGACAAATGAGAATAAACATCAGTTATGCCTCTAAGAGTTAGAAGCTTTGAATGATAAACGACTCCAAACTCAACAACAGATCAAGCTCTACCAAGCTCGAATCACAAAAGCCTTCAATAAAACAGTTAAAGAATATTGCAAGAAAGGCAATCTTGTCTTAGTTTTCAGACGACCCATGGTCATGACATACAAGACTAAAGGCAAATTTCAGCCTAAGTAGGAAGGACCCTATGTAGTAGAGACGATCTACTCAAATAGAGCTTACCGTCTTACAAATCCAAATGGTGATATGCTCATGATGCCAATCAATGAGAAATTCTTGAAGAAATACTATCCCTGATCATGTTCAACACTACACCTCTGATCGAAACTCCACCCTAATCAACTAGATGGATTAGAATTGGGATCCAAGATGCTTGGGAGAGCACCAAAGAAAAGCTTTCTCATTTAATGGATCACATCACGGTCGATCAACGTCGAGCCTACCAAACATTTCTGACATTATGATACATGGTCAATATCAAAGAAATAACAAAGTTAGAAACTTTAGTTTTAGCTTTGTCACTCTTCTCATAATCAAGTTAACACTACACCTTTGATCGATGCTCCACCCTGATCAATCAGATGGATTAGGGTTTGAGATCCAAGATGCTTGTAAGAGAGCCAAAGAAAAACTTCCTCATTCAATGGACCACATCAGAGTCGATCGATGCTAAACTGACCGAACATTGCTGACATTATGATGCATGATGTCAACATTGAAGAACTGACAAAAGCAGATCTTCAATTTTAGCTTTATCACTCTTCTTATGATCAAGTTAACACTACACCTCTGATCGAAGCTCTACACTAATCAATCAGAAGGATTAAAGTTTGAGATCCAAGATGTTTGGAACAGTGCCAAAGAAAAGCTTTCTCATTCAACGGATCACATCACGGTCGATCAATGCCGAGCCGACTAAACATTGCTGATATTGGGGTGCATGATGTCAATATTGAAGGAATAACAAAGTTAGAAACTTCAATTTTAGCTTTGTCACTCTTCTCCCGATCAACTTAACACCATACCTCTGATCGAAGCTCCACCCGAGTCAATCAGATAGATTAGGGTTTAAGATCTAAGATGTTTGAAAGAGCACCAAAGAAAAACTTTCTCATTCAACGGATCACATCACGATCGATCAACACCGAGCAGACCGTACATAGGTGACATTATGATGCATGATGTAAATATTAAAGAAAAGACAAAGGTAAAATGTCAGCTTTTAGCCTTGTCACTCTTTTCTACTATATAGACATGCACCCATGTTCAATTTAGAAGAATAAATCATATTTTGAAGTCAAGCATGCCTAAGCAACAGTTTTAGGCATTCTTCTTTCTAATCATTCCTCTTAATCTAGAAGGATAGCTTATCTAGCCTGACTTTTTCATATGTAATGTTGACATGTCTCCCTTCTTATGTTCAATCAATCGAAACTCGACACAATGACAAGGCATCCAAATAGTAAGATGAGCTGATTGAATGAGTTTATTTGATGGCTTATTCATCGAGCCAAACCTGCACAAAAAAAATATAGAAATTTAGAATAGTGGTAGGCCCTCAATTCTACCGTGTAGCCTAGGGCTAACAGGTCGTGATCCACAGGGAGGGATAGCGATGGAAGCGTTTTGTGAGTTTCTCTCTTTTAATTTATCGAAACTAATTAATATTTATCTTCTCAATTTTATAAAAAGAAAATAAAATTATTATGTTAAGTTAAGAAGGAGATGGTAGGAGAAGAGATTGTGGTGTTGTTGTTTTATTTATAGAAAAAAGGAAAGACTAAAAAAAGAGAATTATAACTCTAAACTAATGAACTGAAAAAGAAAACAAAAAAGAGTACTAATCTCTACCATTGAATCATAACAAAGACTTACCTCAGCATGAAGCAAAACAAATAGAAAGAGTAGATTAAAAATGGTGCTTGGCCAGATTGAGTACAATAAAGAAAAGTGAGAAAACTCCATTGGTGTCGTCACCTTCAATATAAGTCGCTTGAAAAAGAATTACAATAGTGTCACTCTACAATAATTCTTTCTCTCTTTTCTCATGTAACTCTCTCTAACCTAAAAGAAAATAAAAAGAATAAAAATTACATTGAAGAAAAAAAGAAAAACCTAAACTAAAACTCTCTCTCTAAGATGGTTCCCTTTCTGCCTTTGAGGTATGAGGGTATTTATAAGAGAAAATTAGAGGGATAGAAAACGTATGAAGATAGAAAGAACTGGATATTTCTAAATTTGAATACTCCCCTTATCTCCAAACTTGATTTGATTTATCCAGAAATTCAATTCTGATCTGCAGCTTATTGGCGTGTTGATTGCTGAATATCACTTATCAAATGATAGAATTGGAAAGTGTAATCAACAGAAGAATTGTAGTACTTTAAGATTCTTTCTATAGCATCTTGAATCATCAGATTTAAATTTCGATAAGAAAAGTTATGATTAAAATGCTAAATTGTATTCAGCCTGAATCCGAATCAAATTGCTTCATCTCATCATTGATCTTCTTTTTATCCATTTATCCTCTTAGATTTTTAATTTGTCTTCTAGAATTGATAATATATTCATTTATCTTTAGTGAAACGATAGGGTCTTCAAATAATGCCTATTGAGAGATTGGAGACAATCTGCTTGGGATTGAATAATATTATTTTAGGACTGAATCATGAATTCCATACTCTTTTCTAAATCAACATGTTCTTCTTGTTATGGTTGGACATGAAAATTAGAGTTAGGATCTTGGATTTGGGAATTATTTGGGAGAATTAAGTCCGCTATGATTTGTACTTGTTGTGTGGACTCAAGGAAGGCCTCAAAAGTCTTTTCTAAAGAAGATTTTTCTTCTATAGGTCCATCTTCGTATGGAGTATTTGAAGCTGTTTGTTGGTAAGGTTGTTGATAGTAAGACTCAGGGGAGTTGTATCCCTACTGACTTGGTGAATAGTGGTGATGATTATCCCATTCTTGTTCATAATACTGGGATTGGGGCACATATTGATTCGGATAAGATCAATCTGGCATATTTGGTTGGTTAGAGTTACGTAATGCCGAGTTAGTAATATCCGAATTGAAAGAGGTTGGGGTGAAATATGGATTTGAGTTATAATCAGAATAATTGAAATTATAATCCATTTTTACAAGAACAAACAAAAACAAACAAGAAAATAAAGAAAACTCTAGCCTATGGTAGAGCTTAGATTTAGACAACTCTTAACTGTTGATTATCCACAGGAGGTATATTATAGAACCTCACCACAAGTTAATCGGCCAAGTAGGGGCAAGATTGGTGGGAGGTATCCGTGCCAAAGCAACGGGCCTAATATACCAAACAACTAACTTTTAGAGTTTCGCCCCTCAATACTCAACCTTAGACACTGATTTAACAAAAGTCAACTTCTAATAACTTCCCCCTCAGGTCAATCCCTATTTGAGTCTGAGATATCCCTAGGGCTAACGTTTACTTAATTTTAAGTTAGGATGGGTTACTGAGTGAAGAGATGATTTTTGGGCTAAGAAAGGGTAAGGACTTTCCCACCTTATCTTGTTTAAGGATATGTCCTTAGTCTTTTTAGTGCAGTGTACAAGTATAAAGTAAAAGGTAACACTCAAGCAACATGAATCACTCAAAATATGTTATTAAACTATATGCAATGCACACATACCTTTACTCCAGCACTTTTCAACAGTAATGTAAAGAAACGAAATAGACAGATGCCCTAAGATGCAAGAGTCTAAACATTTTTTAGCATTTACAAGGCAACAAGTTACTGTTGATTAAAAATATGTACATAGTTAGTTAAATAGATAAACTAATAACTGCAGAGAGCTAATCTCTGAAAAGCAACCTGCAAGAGACTACAGTTAGTAGTTCATCACAGTTGCAAGCTCTGATGCTCTGCCTTCTTGGACAGAGGCAAAGAGTAGCAATATGTTCACTACAGCTCTTAGTTTTCTGTAAGTAGCCCTTGTACACCAAAATAAAGAAGAAAAAGGAATTAATTCATTAAAGTAAAAAAAAGAAAGAAAACTTACAGTCCCTCCCCGGCAACGGTGCCAAAATTTGTCGATCGAGCCAAACCTGCACAAAATAAATATAGAAATTTAGAACAGTGCTAGGTCCTCAATTCTACTGTATAGCCTAGGACTAACAGGTCATGATCCACAGGGAGGGACAACGATAGAAGCGTTGTGTAGTTTCTCTCTTTTAATTTTTTGAAACTAATTAATATTTATCTTCTCAATTTTATAAAAAGAAAATAAAATCATTATGTTAAGTTAAGAAGGAGATGGTAGGAGAAGAGATTATGGTGTTGTTGTTTTATTTATAAAAAAAAGAAAAGACTAAAAAAGAGAATTATAACTCTAAACTAATGAACTGAAAAAGAAAACAAAAAAGAGTACTTACCTCTACCATTGAATCATAATAAAGACTTACCTCAGCATGAAGTAAAGTAAATAGAAAGAGTCGTTTGAATACGGTGCTTGGCTAGATTGAGTGCAATAAAGAAAAGTGGGAAAACTCTATTGATGTCACCTTCAATATAAGTGTCTTGAAAAAGAATTACAATAGTGTCACTCTATAATAATTCTTCCTCTCTTTTCTCATGTAACTCTCTATAGCTTAAAAGAAAATAAAAAGAATAAAAATTACATTGAAGAAAAAAAGAAAAATCTAAACTAAAGCTCTCTCTCTGAGATGGTTCGCTTTTTGCCTTCGAGGTATGAGCGTATTTATAGGAGAAAACTAGAGGGATAGAAAGCATATGAAGATAGGAAGAGTTGGATATTTCTGAATTTGAATTCTCCCCTTATCTTCAAACTTGATTTTATTTATCCAGAAATTCAATTCTGATCTGCAGCTTATTGGCGTGTTGATTGCTAAATATCACTTATCAAATGATAGAATTTGAAAGAGTAATCAACAAAAAATTGTAGTCCTTTAAGTCTTCTTTCTGTAGCATCTTGAATCATCAGATTTGAATTTCGGTAGCGAAAATTATGATTAAAATGCTAAACTATATTTAGCCTGAATCCAAATCTAAATTGCTTCATCTCATTCGTTAATCTTCTCTCTATCCATTTATCCTCTTGGATTTTCAATTTGTCTTCTTAAATTGATAATATATTCATTTATCTATAGCAAAACAGATAGGGTCTTTAAACAATCTAATTTTTCCTTAAAATGAGATGATATTATCTTATCTGATATATTCAGTTTTCAGATAAGATAGCTTCTATAACCTTTAAATTTGAATCGATCCCCTTTGATTTGAACTTTTGATTAAACTGGATAAATCTGTCAATCTCTCTCTTTTCTTCCTTAATTACCCTACGCGTCACTGGACATGAAATTACATTAATAGTAGAGTTTTATTTAAATATAAATCCAAAAATGTGACACATCTGATATGAAAATATGTAATGCACGTGTATGATCACTTATCAAGCCAAACTCATTGAAAAAGTTTCGTAATGAATTTTTGCAGAACATTTTCACTGTTTTCATATTTATATCAAGATGTGGTGATCGATCGACTCCCATAGTAGATTGAATGAATTTATCTGATGTATCAAGTCAACTCATTGAAGAAGGTTTGTGATGCATCTTTGAAACTTTTTCACTGTTTTCACATTCATATCAAGATGTGATGATCGATCGACTCTCATAGTGGATTGAATGAGTTTATCTGATGGCTATTCAAGCTAAACTCATTGAAGAAGGTTTGTGACGCATATATGCAGAACCTCTCCAGTGTTTCCATATTCTCAAAGTGTGGTGACCGAATGAGGATCAGAGAGGATTCCATGAGGAATCTTAATCTCTGGATAAAATTCTCACAGAATTCATATTCACTTCCTCAATCCCAAACGAGATTCTAGAAATCATCTGTGGAGCGAAAACTCAGAAGATACACCAAGTTACTTACAGTAACACAATAATCCAATGCCTTCAACGGATTAAGGATAGAGGAAAGTGCTGCTCTTAAGCCCAATGAAAAATGCTCAACAACTCCTCATGCTAAGAAGAATAACATGGCTTAAAGGCATACCAAATTCATTGATAACTGAAGGTTTGCTAAAAATCTTAAGAGACCTAATCCTACCTATTTTTAACAGAATCTCTTACCAATTCTCGTCCATAGAATGGTAGGACCACAAACTGTACTTATTTCCTCAACGAAATGATTATAGATATACCCTTTCATGTTAATATTATACCTCTTATAGTAAAACTTCAATATATCTCCAGCGGATATAACTCCTGCTTGTCATTTCTCTTCAATTAAATGACAGATCCACTCAATATTACTCGAATCAGAAAATCAACCAATTTTGATCAAGTTAACACCACACCTCTAACCAAACATTGCTCAAATCGTAAGACCATTTCTGGTCAAGTTAACACTACACCTCTGACTAAATTTTCCTAAGCTGCAAAACATATACCTGCTAAGTTAATATCACACGTATGGCAGATGTTTTCTCAATTTTCTCAAAGAAAATGAGATTTTCGGTGCTAAGTTTAATATCACGCCTCTAGCATGTATCTCATTGTCAAGTTAATATTACACGTATGATAGTGAATCTTCCTAATTTTTTAATGGAAAACGGGACCTATGATTAATAATACACCTCTTCAAATACTAAGGTAATATCAAATCTCTCGTATATATTACTGTTAATTTAACATTACACCTCTATCAATAGTCATTTCAATTTTCCTAGCGGGAAAAGAATCTCTGGTTAATATTATACCTCTCAAGTGTTAAATTAATATCATACCTCTAGCACGCAAAACAAATCCCTATCATGTTAACATCACACGTCTGACAGTAATTTTCCTTGATTTCAAATTCTTTGAATGAATTTATCTATCAATTGCTAAGTTAACTGTTACCTCTAACAATCACTATTTCATCGCTCTAATCTGTCTGATTTTCAAACACAAAGACAAAGGCAAAATTATCACTTTTATTATTCATATCAAAATTGTAAAAGTGATACAAATACTCTCTTATTCAATAAGATAGAGTGTTACCAAAAAAAGAGGAGACAAAAAGTTAATCTCGTTCAGCGAGAGACTTTATTTTGTCCTTGAGGCGTTGAATATCACTTTGACGTGCCTCCTCAATCTTGACCAAGACATGGACCCTCAACTCCTCATCTGGTGAAAGTTTCTTCGCAGCAAGTTATATCTAAAGAGCTTCCAACCTCGAGATGTGGACGTCGAGCTCCTATTATACCTGACTCTTGGTGGCCTCGAGCTCCTCCACCGTCTTCTTCTCATTCGTAATCTTCTGCTCGTTGTCTTGGATTAAGGCTTGCTCCCTAGCATTCGAAGCTCTAGCACTTGCTATGACACCATCTGCATTCTTGGTGATAATCTCGGATCTCTGAAGGTCATCGATTAAGTTCTGATAGCTGGCTTTAGAGTTATCCAGATGGAGGGCTTGTTCAGCTATCTGTCCCTCAACCTGTCACGCCCTGCTTCCCAAAATACGTGGAAACAGAGTCGCGACGAGAGTCACGGACGTATATACGTGAGGAAAAATACCCTACGCATATACGCTAAGCCTAAAGCAACCTAAATAAGTTATAATTTTCTACTATCATAAATCAATATCACTGCAATACTACATATAAATGTCCACATATGATACCAGATGAATAAAGGAATGAAGCAAATACTGAGTCCAATACACAGAATCATAGAAACAAAAGGAATAAAGAACAGCAAGAAAGATATAGAAACTGGAGGATCGAGCAAAAAGAACTCTGGGCTCCTCAAGATGACTGTGATCCTCTCTCAATATCCGATCAGCAATAAATAGCCACAAATCTGGATAAGCAAATTCAGGGAATCAGAACTCCTAGTGAATGTGTAAGAATAAAAGGGAAAGTGGACTTGCATATAACATGTGAGCATATAAAGATAATATATATTGAAAATAGGACTGAAATAATGTTCAGAATATAAATAAACAGAAGTAAGGGCAGTCAGCAATAGAACTAGATGTCCAATAATGTCATGGTATTATTGGGTGTCTATCATAAAATATATGTATATACATGAACAATAATGAAAAACATTCTAGAGTCATGTACTACGATCAGATGTCTGTCACAGTCGATAAATCAAGTGCATGCAGTCAGTCACAGTATAGATAAAGCATTTATCATTTATTAATTATGTCAGCGAATACCAATTATCACCCGTAAAAGGCGCAACCCATACTATGCCTACTGCACATGTCAATCAGAGTCATGAGTTATTGAAACTGATCGGTTGAAGACATTGTCCATACTTTTGGTAGGTCCCGTACATACCGGGACCACGGCCCAGATGTCTGGCGCTGAACTAGGCCCTACCACTAGGTAATCAGTAACAATAACAGTAACAATACTCACAGTATCACTGTGGAACAATACTCATAGTAATATTGTGGAACAATAAATAGATGGTATGTTAGTCATCCTCCAGAACCCTGTAGTGAAACCGTAACTCGGTTGCGCAACCTATATTCTAAGTCCACCCAAAATACAGACACTGTCTCCTCCATCAAGTTTCCCAATCACAGTGTAAATTGTCCATTTACATTATTATTTAATTTAGTTAAATAATCAATATCCGTATCACTAGAATACTGGGACGATGCGGTGATAGTAACAGTAACTTTACAGTAATAGTAACAGTAACCGTATACATGATGAACAGTAATAAGAACGGTGAACAGTAACAATAACTGTGTATATGATGAATAGAGTTGTATCAAGTGTTACAGTCTAACGATACTTTCCCAGTAACATGAATAATTACAGTAATAGGTCTAGATACTGATCCCTTATAATACAGTATCATCTAGAATTAGTCAAATCTCATCCATCTATACTAAAGTGATATCAGTAACTGATCCATTAACCTATAGTCTTAATATAATCATCGTGAACATCAAGTATTGATCCATGTCAAAATAATCTGGTATAGTACCCTATAAGTCCAATAAACAAACAATCAGCTCGCTCATCTTTTTAAACAACTATGATCCTCTAAGTCACCAATAACTGAGATCAAATAGTAAATGCTATCAAACAGTTTATCACGGATATTAATGAATTCACTCTCATAACAATTATATTTCTATAACTGAATAACTAAAGAAATTAATAACCAATATTAAGAGCCGTTTACTGATATTTTAAAAATCAAGTCAATAGTTACTGAAATGAATAAAGAGTAGAACACTTCGAGTAATATGGAATCTAAAATACCTCTACGTCTGATAATCAACATCACTAGATCTTCAATACTCAAACAGTATAATCAGGGGTAAAATCGAGAATACTGATCGGTCGCTAAGATTTCACATTTATTATCATATTCTCATACTTATTATTAAATAAACTCTGCTTGTTCCTAATTATTGTTTAATTTATTTGTAGGCCCATTCCTAAAGGAGAGTGAAGAAAAATGAGCCCAAAAGCCCATCAAATTCTGAATTAAATCAGAATAAATTCAAAATCAGTGAATCAGGGCAAATCTTGGCAAATCAGAGAGGTTGAAAACCAGTTGAAATGAATCATCCCAAATCAAGTAGTTGAAGCCAAAGATTAAAGGCCGTTTTATCAAATTTTGAAGTAGAAACGGGAAAACCAGTAGGAGAGAAGGAAAAATCTCCAAACAAAGAAGTTGGCCAACCTGGTGTGGCCACTTGGACACACCATGGCCACGGAAACGCGGCCGAAAACGCGTTTCCGCAGCCGTTTAATATTTGTTGGGTGAGCGTTTGCTCCCCCTATCTCCTCACGCCTCCACCCTCTGGGTTTTTGCCTATAAAGGCAAGGTTTTCACTGTAAATGGGACGACCTTACAGAGATAGGATTTGGTCCAGTTTTTCATTCTTTGTAGTGTAGGTTTTTGTTTTCTTTTCATGTAATTTTTATTTCCTTGTAAGTATAGTTTAGACTGAGATTCATGTAAGTAAGAGAGAGGCTTATGTTGAGAGTGACACTGATGTACCTCCTCCTTTCTTCCATCGTTTCTGCAAGCAATAAAAGGTAACTTTTTTTTTATGTTTGTCTTTACTTTTGTTTCCTTCTTCTTCTTTCTACTTTTTCTCTTTTGGTTATGATGAGCATTCAAGTGAATCTAGAAGCATCAGCATAACAATGTTTGTGTGAGTGCCAACGATATTTCATGATGATTTTCTCCTCCTCAAGACTCCGTATCATTTCATTCTTATTCGTCTTGATGATGTAATGCGAATGGGGACTGAGCTCGATCTTATGGCTTATGCGTTGAACGCCTCCGAAGAAAGGTAGAACATGCAAGGGTTCCAGGTAAGTCATCAACCAAAGGAGGTAAGTATTTCTTTAATCTTTTCTTTCTTTTCTTTTATTTCTTTAGTTTAGAACACCAACAACACCACTTCTTTTATCACTCCTTTTCCATTTCTTTGTACATATCCAGTTCTGATTTTTCCATCTTCCCAATCTCTCATTTTCTATCTATCTTCATTGTAATTTATTTTTCTTTTCTTTTTAAGAAACTAAAGAAGAACTTTTAACCATTAATTGTAGTTTAAAAGAGAACTTACTAAAAAGCTTTCATCACTAGTCCCTCCTTGTGGATCACGACCCGCATAGCCACTTGCTATTGCGGTAGAATTGAGAAACTTGCACTTTTCATTCTTAGTTCTGAAATTCTGTATTCTTGTGTGCAGGTATTAACTCAACCAAATTTGGCGCCGTTGCCGGGGAGGGACGGTAAGTTACTCTCTTTAAAAGTTTACATTTTTGGTTAACTTTCTTCTTCGTTTTTTGTACTGATTTAACAAGAAATTCTTGCTGCAGTGGACACATAAGTGGCCTTGGACTCTGCTCAAGAAAGCAGAGCCATGAAGCCCTCAGATTTGCTACATTCCAGTGGCAAAACTGAGTGAACTGCTAACTTGTATTTTTACAGGTTGGCTAAATTGAAAATCTGAATTTCTGTAGCATTTATCTCCTTGTTTAACTCACTGTATATACATTTTTAACACAACAGTAAAAAGTTGATTGTAAATGCTAAAAATGATTTAGACTTTGCATTTAAGCACGTGTCTATTTCATTTCATTTTCTATTTACTGTTGAAGAGTGTTGGAGCCAAGGTATATGTGCATAACATTTAGTATAAGGTTCATTCTTGTATGATTGCTTGAATGTTACTTTTCTCTATATATTTGTACACTGCACTAAACTGATTTAAGGGCTTGTCCTATAAACAAGATAAGATGGGGAAGTTATTACCCTCACTTAGCCCACAAACAATCTCCTCACTCACTAACCCAAACCTAACTAAAAATGAGTAGACGTTGGTCCTAAGGACATCTCGGACTCAATTAGGAGATTATCTTAAGGGGAAAGGTGTTAGAATTTGACTCCTGCCAAATCCGTGTCTAGGAAGGGGATTAAGGGTCGAAAGCCCGAAGGTTGGTGATTACTTAATTAAGGAACGTCTTTGACGGATAATCTCCCTCCAATCTTACCCTGACCTGACTGATTAGCTTGTGGTCAAAGTCTGCATTATACCTCTTATGGACAGTCTAACAAGTTAGGAGTCGTCTAGGTCAAAAGTCTACCCTAACTTAGGTTAGAAATTTTCCTTTTTTGTTTGCTTATTTGTTTGTTTTTTTTCTTGGTTTGTGTTTTATTGTGTGATATGGCTTATAACAATAAATTTTTCAATTTTAATGGTAATCCATATTACACACCAATCTCTTTTTCGGATATTACCAACCCAGCATATCATAACTTTAACCAACCTAGTATGTCTGATTGGTCTTATCCGAATCAATATAACCCATGCCCCCAATCTTATAACCATAATTTCCAGAATAATTTTAACTCTTCATAGAGTCAATGGGGATTCACCTTCCCCGAGTTCAATTTTCAACCAACTTGTCCTCCTTATCCACCTTGTCCACAATATTTCCAAGATTCATACTCAGTTCCACCAGTCCAAAATAGAAAACCATCAATTTTGGAAATGAGTATGCGTGAGTCCAAAGAAAAATCACAAAATCTAATGGACTCATAATTTTACCACCAATTCCAAAACAACACTTCATCTTTTCAAGACCAATCGCAACAAATCGATGAACCTATCAACTATGAAAAGATGCTTGAAGCCATGACTCAGGCTCAAAACGCTCGTAATCATGACATAGATATGATGGTCCAAACTCTAGTTCTCACCGTTTGGCCAGTGCTGATGTCGTTAACCATTCTGTTAGAGCTGAAAAGTCATGTTGTTTTGGAAAACAAGGTTCCATTTCAGCACAATCATTTGAACTTGCCCTAACTCCAAATTTTGAAAATGATATTGACAGTTTGGTAAGTTATTCCTTTCCTGAAATAGAACTTGAGAATGAATATGATCATGAACCTCAACTTAGTGATTCAATTTTACTTCCTAATTCAATTATGACTCCGGTGTCTTCACCTGATTTCAATTTTTTTCCAAGTCAACATTAGATCCTATGCCAATTCATAATAAAATTGAATCACCCATCTTTGATGATCAGCATATTGAACTTAACCAATTTCATACTTTTGAAAGTCCCATTGATAAATTGGCAAGTTCTCATTTTTATGAAATTGAACTCAATGAGAAATGTGACATAGATTCTCAAATCTGTGATCCAGTTCAAATTCTCGAATCAATATTGACTCCTGTTTTGTTACCCGATTTGAGTAATATTTTAGAGTCAGTTTTGATTCCCACATCTATCATTCTTGAACTTGAATCATCAATATTAAGTCACATTCCATTGTGAAAAAATGAATGTGGACTTGAGTTTCAACTTTTTGATTTGGACCCACTTCCTGAACCAATCTCGACTCCTGAACCTTTACTTGACTTAAGTCACTTTCCTGAGTCAGTATTAGTTCCCGTACTTCCTAAATCCAAGTCAATCATTCTACATTTTCACACTCCATTTTGGGACAAGGCGCTTGACAAAATTGACTCTGAAATTAATTATGAAATTTGGAAATTAGATGGGGTTAAATTTTTAATAAAAATGTTCATATATACATCATTTTAGTGGGTTATATAAGAGAGATTTCTGGTGGGTTCCTCCGAACTCCATACAAAGTCGATTGGGCCGCATTTCATGGACCAATCAGACCACCACCGGAACCACCACCTTAAGATAGTATTTTCCTTCCCTGTCTTCTTTTTCATGCATCTATGCATTAATTCATACATTGAGGACAATGAATGAGATAGGTGTGGGGGAGAGTTCTAACATAACTTAGGTTTTTCTTTTTATTAAAATTTTTTTAACATTTTCTTTACTTTTAAAAAACTTTTTGGAAATAGAAACAATATTTGACATATTTTTTTTGTAAGAAATTAAGTCAATTTTAAGGAATAGGAAAATCAAAATTAGTATTTCTTAACTTGGTTAAAATAAGATTATTTGTTTGATTTTTAGAGTTAGGAAGATAATTTGTCAAAATAATTTAGTCTTAATCTTTACCCTAATGAAATATGCACACTTCATACACTTACACACCTAGGGTTCAAAAAAAACGAAGATTCTTATGCCTTATAAAAAATAAAAAAAGAAAAAAATATATCTATGAAAGATGAACAAATCTAATTATTGATTATCTAGGTGCTTTGGCCTAAGTAAGCCTTGGTATTTATGCGAAAGATGATTAGATAAGTTTGAGAAAAAAATATAAAAAAATCCTCTGATTAAGCTGGGTATTTGTGCCTAATAAAGCATAAGTATTCACGCTTAAAAGTGGTTCATATAATAAAATCCTTAGTTTTGTGGCCTTGTTTGCTCGAGTCTTAAGTCCCCGGTGTCCTAAGACCGTTTGGTTTGGGAGTCATCGATTAAAGGCTCGTTACATGGGCAGATTAGAAAGCCTAATAGAACTAAGGAATAATACCACCAAAAATATATATATATATATATATAAATAAGGCATAAAAGTTAGAGTTAAAGAACCCTTAGTCAAAATTTTCACGGTCACAAGGTGCATATGACTTAGGGTAAAGTAATAGACTAGATGAGAAGTATAATTTAACTCCTTACTTTGATTGATAACAAATTTTGAATAGAGATTAAGTTTAGGAATGAAAATTTTAGTTTTCCTATCACTTATAGATTACTTAAAACTTACTATAATATTTCAAATATTTTTTTTCAAAATGTGTTTTCAAATTACTAACATTTTTCCCTTTTCTTTATGGATTTTGTGGATGTAATCCACTGAAAACCCTCACGAGACAAAACTCGTCCTTTAGGAGTAACCTAGAGGTTTAACGGCTTGTTGCACATGCTCAGTGCAATCGTGTGACCTGCGAAAGTGGTCTAATAATCCTTAGTATAGTTTAGTTGTTTTGCTCGAGGACGAGCAAAAGATAGGTAATGGGGTGTGATCGGTCGCTAAGATTGCACATTTATTATCATATTCTCATACTTATTATTAAATAAACTCTGCTTATTCCTAATTATTGTTTAATGTATTTGTAAGCCCATTCCTAAAGGAGAGTGAAGAAAAATGAGCCCAAAAGCCCATCAAATTCTGAATTAAATCAGAATAAATTCGAAATCAGTGAATCAGGACAAATCTTGGCAAATCAGAGAGGTTGAAAACCGGTTGAAATGAATCATCCCAAATCAAGCGGTTGAAGCCAAAGATCCAAGGCCGTTTTATCAAATTCTGAAGCAGAAACGGGAAAACCAGTAGGAGATAAGGAAAAATCTCCAAACAAAGAAGCTGCCCCAACCTGGTGTGGCCACCTGGCCACACCATGGCCACGAAAACGCGGCTAAAACCGCATTTTGTGACCGTTTAATATTTGTTAGGAGAGTGTTTGCTCCCCCTATCTCCTCACGCCTCCCCCCTCTGGTTTTTTTTCCTATAAAAGGTAGGGTTTTCACTGTAAATGGGACGACCAATGTAGAGATAGGATTTAGTCCAGTTTTTCATTCTTTGTAGTGTAGGTTTTTATTTTCTTTTCATGTAATTTTATTTCTTTGTAAGTATAGTTTAGACTGAGATTCATGTAAGTAAGAGAGAGGCTTATGTTGAGAGTGACACCGATGTACTCCTCCTTTCTTCCATCATTTCTGCAAGCAATAAAAGGTAACTTTTTTTTTATGTTTGTCTTTACTTTTGTTTCCTTCTTCTTCTTTCTAATTTTTCTGTTTTGGTTATGATGAGCATTCAAGTGAATCTAGAAGCATCAGTATAACAATATTTGTGTGAGTTCCAACGATATTTCAGATGATGTTCTCCTCCTCAAGACTCCGTATCATTTCATTTTTGTTCGTCTTGATGATGTAATGCGAATGGGGACTGAGCTTGGCTTATGCGTTGAACGCCTCCGAAGTAAGGTAGAACATGCAAGGGTTCCAGGTAAGTCATCAACCAAAGGAGGTAAGTATTTCTTTAATCTTTTCTTTCTTTTCTTTTATTTCTTTAGTTTAGAACACCAACACCAACAACACCACTTCTTTTATCACTCCTTTTCCATTTCTTTGTACATATGCAATTCTGGTTTCTCCATCTTCCCAATCTCTCATTATCTGCCTAACTTCATTGTAATTTATTTTTCTATTCTTTTTAAGAAACTAAAGAAGAACTTTTAACCATTAATTGTAGTTTAAAAGAGAACTTACTAAAAACCTTTCATCGCTAGTCCCTCCTTGTGGATCACGACCCGCATAGCCACTTGCTATTGCGGTACAATTGAGAAACTTGCATTTTTCATTCTTAGTTCTGAAATTTTGTATTCTTGTGTGCAGGTATTAATTCAATCAAATACTCACAACTATCCAACTACATCAAGAACACTAATCAAAATCCTCAGAAAAGAATACAAACCTCACGTCAATTAACCTAGCAGTATACCCCTTCTCTACATCATCAGTATATTGATATATTCAGGTCCCAATATCTAGAAATATGTACTCATTTTTATCTAACAAATCATTACTATCCAATCTGATTAAGATTATCAATCCACTCCCTCTTCAATTAAGCTCGCCCGTAGACCCAAATATCAAAACACAATTTCACTGAATATATGTATAATCCATTAGTCCTGGCCAATCTCATTTATACCTATTCCTCAACCGCCAGTCAAATCATACTCCGATATACTCACTGATAGATCCAAAACTAATATCTAATCTTAACTCCTGTCTCAATCATCATCAAACACAGAGATTCAACCTGATAAATAATTTACATGAGAAGCCATGCATTTAACCACTAACACGAACTAATCAACTTGAAGATCCAATATATATTTCTATTTTATCACCAAATACGAAAAGATCCAGTTTATTATGTATCTTAGGTAAAGTCCATGCATCTGAATACCAAATATCCATGCATTTTACTAATATATACTAATCCAATTTACATTCACCTTTAAGTGATAAAATGCTATGTCCAAATACATTTAAACATGAAATATATGTATAATCCATCATCCCAAGATCCAACTCTCTTTCAATGCATCAATCATAAATCGATAGTAAGTTGTCCCAATAGTATCAACAAAATATAGAATCAACAACCTGTCTTCCTAGAATTTTCATCTTACTAATTATCAATAAATATTTACTCGATACTTTCTATCATAGACTCTAACATAGTTGTCTAGAGTGGTTAATCAATTACTTAAAATGTATGTATACATGAACCATAACTAAGATGTACGAGTGATAACCAGGTATGAACAATAATTTAAACGGTAAATACAATTTATTGAAAAGACTAAAATACCCACAATTAAATAATAATAAAATACAGAATGAGATAAACAAATGACGCGATTTTGGATCTGAATCGCCATCTGGTCTTCACTGTATGAACCAGTTGTAGGCTGTCTAAAAATCACCAGAAGACAAGCCATTAAAAAGCAGAATTCTAAGATCTAGACGCGAGGGTCGAAACCCGTGTCTCAGCAGCATCAAGGCACGAGGGTCGAAACCCGCGTCTCAGCAAGATCTAGACGCGAGGGTCGAAACCCGCATCTCAGCAGCATCAAGGCGCGAGGGTCGAAACCCGCGTCTCAGCAGCATCAAGGCGCGAGGGTCGAAACCGCGTCTCAGCAGCACCAAGGCACGAGGGTCGAAACCCACGTCTCAGCCGCACCAAGGCACGAGGCTCAACAGCCGTGTCTCAACAGCTCCAAGGCGCGTGGGCTGACACCTGCGTCTCAGTTGTAACCGTCCCGGTTTCGGGGCCAATCACGACCCACATAACGGGGAAAGTTAGCCCCTAATATGGAGTGTTTTTAGGAGGCACGTATGCCCCTGAAACCCCTATAGATAGCCCCGTCGCTATGAAGAAGGGGTCAGATTTTTGGACGAATTGAAGAGAGGGGAATTGACAGTCGAATTTTCGGGAAGAAAAGAGCCCTGAGAGAAAAGAGAGAGTTCAACCCTTCAGAGAACTTGCTGTGTTCAAGTTGCTCTTTGCCTACCTTTTCTTTGAGAGTTTTGGTAGACAGAGCTGAGTTACTCTATCTACCATCCGAAGAGGAGATCCCTGGAAGGTCTCGACGGTCACCCGGTCAACGGAGAACAAGATTCACTCTCCATCGCCACTTGAAGAACCCAGCCTTAAACAAAGGGAGGATTCAAGACTCAACATCCTCCCTCCCTTGTAATCGGAAGACCGATCTGTTGTAATCTTCTATCCAATCAAAAGAATTTTACAATCGAATCCTCCTTTTCCGACGCATACAATAGATGGCGACTCCGCTGGGGACGACATTTGTCACTGACGAACAAATCATGGCGCAAGGTGACGTCCTCCATAAGGGGAAGATGGTCGAATCGCTCGTCGTCGAGTTCGACCAGGCAAAGTATGAAGAGTTTCTCTCTTCCGGCTCCAAGAGCCCAAGGACCCGCGTCTGCCGCAGGGTCTCTACGGGGACTTGCCCTGAAACCCGCTCTGAGACTCTCTCAGGCGCGGCTGCTGTGAAGGGTGTCGTGGCCAACCGCGCCAAGTGTGACACACGCGCCAACGTCTCTCAGGAGACCCGCGTGACCTCAGGCGCTGCTGCTGCAAAGGGTGTCGTAGCCAACTGTGCCAAGCAGGATACACGCGCCAACGTCTCTCAGGAGGCCCGCGTGGTCCCAGGCACAACTGCCGTTGCGACCAACCACGCCATGCGGAACACACGCGTCAGCGTCTCTCAAGAGACCCGCGTGGCCAAAATCTCTGGTGTCCAGCCAGTCCACCTCCCTCAGCACCAAGTCGTCGTTGGTTTCTCCCCACCTCCACGACGCAACTGAAACGCTGAGCGTCGACAGAGGAGGCGTGCGCGCCAACTGCAAGTTGGGACTTCTGATCGTCCAACTGAGGCAGGACGCGAAGTTCAATCTGGCGCCTTGGCCGCGCCACGTCCAGCACGTGAAGTCCGCATTTGGCGGCCCAAACGCGAGACTCCCCAAATTAGGTCCTCTGAAGTCCAACTCACCAAACGCGAAGGCGAAGCCTGCGCGCCTCGTCAAGTACAAGAGGCACGCGCCCTTAGGCGTAGGGCCCAGCAGCCCACTCTCTCTCAAGCGTCCCTGCCCCGACGCACCAAGCAGCAACGCGACAGCCGCGTCTCCTCTCAGCAGAGACGCCAGGCACACGTCCTAAAGCTGCGACGCGAGAATCGCGTCTCTGAATCCTGCGTCCAAGCTGTACAGCGCAAGGATGCCTCCCGCCCTCGAAGTTGCGAGGCTAATCTCTTTGATCCTCTTCCCATGGATCTAAGGGATTACTTGACAAAGAAAAGAAGTGCTAATCAAACCACTTCATTATGTTGCTGCCAACGGCTCATCTCCATGCTCTCTGAGTGCCGTTACGGTTCAGGCGTGAACCAGCAGTCCTTAGTTAGACAGCTGACCCTGATTCCCCCAGCAGCCAAAAGAAGACGCTCTTACAGGCGAAGGATCTTCTCTGACACTGAGTATCCGGAGCTCACCGCTAATATGGCGAGCAGGAGCAGGGGAAAACAGCCTGTAGTCAGCTCCGATGAGTCTGACTCTGAACCGGAAGGAGTGTACCGACACACTCGCACCCGGACCGGGGCCATTCCCCCGATCAACTACAATGCCCTAGCCCGGGGCATTGAGATTAATGACTCGCACCCTGCCATTGCAGAGTCGCAGGCCTCAAACTCTTCTATAGAGAAAGAGGCCTTCACATACATGATGAGCACTCCTGAGGAGACCGCTAAGCGCTTGGAGCTGCAACCCCAGGTCCAGAAGGAACAACTCGAGATGATTCGTGCTCAGCAAGAATCCATCGACTCTCTCAAGCAGATGCTCGCACAGTTGCTCGAAGACAGGAGGAAATCTCCCCCTAGAAAGTCTAAGGGCAAACGAAAGGAGGGAGAAAGCTCATCTTCCGAACACTCCGAGAAGAAAGAGCAACCCTCCTCTGGTTCGTCTAAATCCTCGTCGCAGGAGAAGAACGATCAAGACCAGGGAAAGGTTCATTCTAAAAGAATGAATCAGTTGGAGCAGCGCCTTGAAGCCCTTACCAATCAGAAAGGTCTCCAAGAAGCAGGAGTGGTCCGCCCATATCCAGCCGAATGGGACCTGGTTCCATACCCGCCCAAGTTCAAGGCTCCAACCCTCCAAGCATTTGATGGGAAGGGTTCACCGAACCAACACATCTACTATTTCAAGTCCCAAACTGGAATGTGGTAGATAACGATGCTATTTTGGCACGTTTATTCATCGGCACCCTAAAAGGGCTGGCCTTTGAATGGTTCATGAAGCTCTCAGAAGGTTCCATCAAGAACTGGGGTGAT
Organism: Agave tequilana; assembly: GCA_038442645.1. Lineage (NCBI taxonomy): Eukaryota > Viridiplantae > Streptophyta > Magnoliopsida > Asparagales > Asparagaceae > Agave > Agave tequilana. Next base: position 9,016 of record JAVJIF010026898.1, on the reverse strand, counting down.
TTGGAGAAGCTGTTCTTAACACGCTTCGTTGAAGATGACTCGGAGTTCAAAATGCCTACCTTTTAGCCACTAAGCAGCGAAAGGGAGAGTCCGTTAAGTCTTTCGTGGAAAGATTTCGGAACGTGGCACTCCGATGTCCGAGCGGTATGACCCAGGTTACCCTGGTGGAAACATGCCACCACAATCTCCAAACCTCACTCCTTGCTCAAATAGGAGTTGCTGAAAGCCGCACCTGGAAACAATTAGTCCAACAAGGTGAACAGGCTGAGGAGATTGTCGCCCGCGTCAGAGCGGAAAAAAACAAACCCAGGTCTGAAAGGTCAACGAGGCGTGCACCAGACACATCCCTCCAAGCCAAAAGGACGGATAACTTGACAGTAGAGACCAAGTCCCCTGTCAAACCTCAACCGGCCAAGGGAAGTGCTCTTCAAGCCAACCACGGGCCAACAAGCAGTATTCCTTCAAGGATGAACATGTCGACTCGCTCTTCAAATTACTCAACAAGAGCAATCGACTGAAGCTTCCTGAAGCTAGGCGCCCCGAGGAAGTCGGTAAAACTGACAATCCCAGCTACTGCATGTACCACAGGATGTTGGGACACCCTACCAAGAGTTGTTATGTCTTCAAGGACATCCTTCAGGCCCTGATTGACGCGGAGGTATTGAAACTCCGACCAGAGCAGAAGAAGGTGACGGCTAATATGACGTCAGTCCTCCAATTTGGGAGACAACCCCCAACACCCTCTGGAGTAGTCCCTATCCCAAGAGGAGAGCTGAGAATGGTCAACACAGACCCTCACCAGCAGCAAAGAAAAGGGCTTGGTTCCTGTTCCCACACCTCGGGGAGAAGTCATGTGGGTTCATCCCGACCTTATTGATGGCCAGCAATGGACTGCTGTAACCAGCAGGAAGTCCAAAGGCAAAGCAAAGGCTTCATCCTGCAACGTGGTGTGTGCCTCTTCTCGAGAAGCGGAAACTGATATTCCCTCGCTGACCGACTCAGAAGAGGAGACAATAGTTCTGGCCGCAGAACCCAGTCAGCTGGTGGCAGAAACCCGTTCGGGGCAGCCATATTTGAAAAAGTATGGCAAAACGGCGGTAACTCCTCCAAGACCCGCCGAGAGCCAGCCAAGCCCTCCACGAAGCAACCCGTGGAGAAACAGAAAGAACTTCGGTTTTCCTGAGTTCTTTCAAAAGACATAGCGGAAGGATCCACGGCACCTTACCGCTTTGATGTCCTGGCTCAGTTAGCCAATATCCCAGCGCGGATTACTCTTTATGAGCTTCTCAGATTATCAAAGTCGACCAGAGAAGCTCTACAAGAAGCTCTAGCTAATGCTGAGGTCTTCATGACCCAGCTACTGAAGGAGGAAGATGTAGAGGATTGCCTCCACACCTCCCAAAATATTCCCTGCATTACCTTCACGGCAGAAGACATGCAAGTCAAAGGGAAGCATGATCGACCCCTTTACTTCGCAGGGTATATTAGATCATCTGAGGTGAACCGCATCCAGGTAGATCCTGGGTCTGCGTCGAGCATCATGCCTTGCAGGGTCATGCAACATCTCGGGATTCCTACTCACCGTTTGAGCCCTACCCAGACGACCATTTATGGGTTCAATGCCAATAGTACCCGTCCGATGGGGAAGGTCAAGCTCAAATGCCAGATTGGAGACCTGAGGTCAGAGGTGACATGCTACGTCATAGATGCTGACACCTCCTACAACTTGCTGCTGGGACGACCATGGATTCATCGTAATTCTATCGTTCCCTCTACCCTCCACCAGGTCATGAAATACATTGACGGGAGTGGGAAGGTGAGAACGTTGATTGCCGAGAGGCATCCGTTCAAGGGAGTGGAGAATTATTTCACAGATTACCTCCTATATCAGGAATCTGTGGAAATAGATGAAGTCCCGCAACCAGAGGAACCAGACTCTGGCAATGAAGCCGACACCGAGCTGGAGGAAGATGAGTGTGTGTGGGAGCTAGATCCTCCTGTAACGGGCATTAATAAGCCCGATGTTGATAATACCTCCGCCGATGATGTAGGCGGTTGGTACATTAATGAAGAATTAGATTTAGCGTATTTTTCTGTGTTTGCTTCTGATTCAGTGTCGTCAGACACTAGTACCGACGTGGATGACGATCTCTGATCGGCAATGGGTGCTTTGACATCGTTGCATGTACCAGTGAAATCGTCCTTTAAAATATGTCGAAATGTCGGCGATGCGCAGCAATTAATATTCATGGTTCCAGCGAGAAGGAAGGGCCAAAGACCAATTCTTTTCGGACGAATTGAATCCGAACCAATGAATCATGAAGAATCAGAAAGCGAGCAGGAATCCCCTCAGTTCGGTCATTATGAGCCAAAGGCACTCAGAATGATGAAAACATGGGGTATGATCTAACCAGCAGACTCGGGTTGAACTTCGGCAAAGGAAGGAGAACGCTACTTCGATCCTTTGTGCCGAAAGGAAAAGCACCCGATTATTATCATCAGACTCGCAGGGGGTTGGGCTACGTATCAACTCCGGCTCCATTAGCCTCTGATTCTCGAGAATCGTCAGGTCACGATTACTCTTCAGGCACGTCATCATGGGAGTCAGATGTCAGCGTCGGCAACATCTTCGGAGAACTTTCAGTGAACATGGTTTCAACAAGCACCTAGAAGACGGAGATGAAGAAATGATCCAATCTGATACAGATCCTTGGATCAAACATTTAAATACTCTTTGGGACACCCGCTTTGAACAGTGCGAGCCACCCACAGAAGACAAGATTGTTCAGATCAATCTGGGAGATGAGGCTAACCCTAAGCCCATCTTCATAAGCGACGGCCTGTCACCGTTGGAGAAAAAGGGTCTAATATCTCTTGTTCAAGAGTATAAAGACGTCTTCGCCTGGAATTACGAAGACATGCCGGGACTTGATCCTCAAGTGGCTATGCACCGCCTCAACATCAATTCGGACGTAAAGCCTGTCAAACAACAACAGCGACGATTCCGCCCAGAGATAATGGAGGCAATTCAATCAGAAGTCAGAAAGCTCATAGATTCTAGCTTTATCAGGGAAGAGCAACATCCCGATTGGGTAGCCAACATCGTCTCCGTTGCTAAGAAAAACGGAAAGATTCGGATCTGCATCGACTTCCGTGATCTAAACGAGGCTTGTCCCAAAGACGAATTCCCATTGCCAATCACAGACGTCATGATTGACAATACACGTGGATTCGAACGAATGTCCTTCATGGACGGGTTCTCAGGATACAATCAAATCAAAATGTATCCTGACGACGAAAAGCACACTTCTTTCAGGACACCATTGGGGTCTACTGCTATACCGTCATGCCCTTCGGACTGAAGAATGCGGGGGCAACATATCAAAGGGCCATGAACGCCATTTTCCAGCGGCAAATGCGCAAAACGGTGGAATGTTATGTTGATGATATTGCGGTGAAAAGTCGCGCTAAAGGTGATCATATCACTGATCTAAAAGTTGTCTTCGACATCATGCGGGCCCATCAGTTGAAGATGAACCCTACCAAATCTTTCCTGGGGGTGGCCAGCGGCAAGTTCCTAGGGTTTGTAGTGACTTCCACAGGAATCCATTTAGACCCGGAAAAGGTTCGCGCTATCCAGGAGATGCAACCTCCGAGAAATCTCAAGGAACTCAGGGGATTGCAAGGACGATTGGCGTACATCTGCAGGTTCATCTCAAACCTCTCCGGAAGATGCCAACCCTTCGCTAAACTAATGAAGAAGGGTGTTTCGTTCATTTGGGACGACGCTTGCCAACAAGCATTTGAGGAAATCAAGCACTACTTCACCCAACCACCAGTCCTTGCAGCTCCGATATCCGGAAAACCTTTCCTGGTATACGTCCGAGCAATGGATCATTCTTTGGGGGCTTTACTAGCTCAGAATGATGATCAAGGACGAGAAAAAGCGATCTACTATCTGAGTAGGACAATGATCGGAGCCGAACATCGGTACAATCCGATCGAGAAGGAATATTTGGCATTAGTGTTCGCCATTCAGAAAATGCGACACTATCTGGTAGGCCAAACTATAAACGTCATATCAAAAGTCAACCCCCTGAGGTTACTTATGACTAAGCCTTCATCATTGAACGGCCGGCTGACAAAATGGGCCATATTGCTATCCCAATATGAGATGCACTTTTTACCGCAAAAGGCTATTAAGGGAAAGTGGTGGCGGATTTCCTGGATGAGCATCCAGATCCGAGGGCAACTAAACTTTACGACGATCTCCCAGACGAGGTCGCTGAAGCCTGCCAGACCTAGACATCCTTTGAAAGACAGGTGTGGCAACTTTTCTTTGATGGTGCATCAAGAACAAGCCCAAAAGGAGACATAGTCGCAGGAGTAGGAGTAGTACTCGTCTCCCCACAGAATTATGTGATTCCCGAGCCATTTTGCTTACCGAATCTTGCTCCAACAATGTAGCGGAGTACAACGCTCTTTTGATTGGGATGCAGTTCGCCGATGAGATTGGCGTTAAAAATCTCGAGGCATACGGCGACTCCAAACTCATCGTTAGCCAGGTTCGCGGGGAGTACGAAGTCAGACATGAAGACCTAGTACCCTATTACAATGCAACCGTCCACACGGCTGGGAAGTTTACAAACTTCTACATCGACCATGTACCGCGCAGGCAAAATGCGCATGTAGATGCACTCGCATCCCTCGCTGCCTCCTTAGCTCTTCCAGCTGGAGCAATGGAGAAGATATTCGTCTACAGCCACGACCTGTATTGCCCGAGAATTGCTCTCAAGAACTATCAAGAGCCAAAGGGAGATTCTCAAAGCAAAGAAGCGCTGGAATTGTCGACTGGTCCAGAGCCTAGAGACTGGTGATTCCCCTACATTGATTATGTCCTATATGGTATCTTGCCTGAGGATACCAAGGAAGCGGCTGCCATTCGAAGGAAAGCCCCCAAATTCTACTATAATACGATTACACGAACACTGTATCGTCGATCGCATGACGGGATCTTGCTTCGCTGCCTTTCACAAAAAGAGGCACAGGAGGTATTGAAAGAAGCTCATGACGGCATGTGTGGAGCCCATCAACCTGGCCCAAAACTTGCATACCGACTCCAAAGGTTGGGATATTATTGGCCCAAGATGATCGCTGACGCCATCACCTATGCCAAAAGATGTCACGCCTGCCAAGTACATGGCGATTTCATCCATCAAGCACCAGGCTACCTTCACTCCATGGCTTCTACTTAGCCATTTGAAATGTGGGGGATGGATGTGGTTGGCCCTATCAGCCCGCCGTCATCAAAAGGACATCAGTTATTTTGGGAATAACTGATTTCTCCAAATGGGCTGAGGCCGTCCTTTGAAGGAGGTGAAGTCATCTGATGTGATCAAGTTCGTGAAGCATTACGTCATTTACCGTTTTGGGGTACCTCGGCGAATTGTCCATGACAATGGACCCCAGTTCATCAGCCAGGCTTTCCAGAGATTCTGCACAAGTTCAGAATCCAGTGTGTGTCCCTCAACGGCATACTACCCCACCGCTAACGGCCTCGCAGAAGCTTTTAACAAGACCATTGGCAAGCTTCTTAAGAAATTCGTCTCAAAAGTCAACGTGACTGGGACGACAAGCTGGGTGAATGCTTATGGGCTTACCGCACAACTGTCCGAACCCTGACTAAAGCTACGCCATTTTCTTTGGTATATGGGTGTGAAGCCGTCCTTCCACTCAAAATCCAAATTCCATCTCTACGCGTGGCCCTGACAGCGGAGATGACAATAGAGGAGAAGCATCGACAGCGACTCCAAGAATTAGAAGCCTTAGATGACAAATGTCTGCAGGCCCAACAGCAAATCGAGCTTTACCAAGCTCAAATTACCAGAGCCTTCAACAAGAAAGTTAAAGTGCGAACTTTCAAGAAAGGTGACCTTGTCTTAGCCGTCAGAAGACCCATGGTGATGACGCACAAGACAAAAGGAAAATTTCAGCCCAAATGGGAAGGACCATTTGTAGTAGAGTCAGTCTACTCAAATGGATCGTATCGCCTCATAACTTCAAATGGCGATACACTCATGATGCCGATCAATGGCAGATTCTTGAAGAAATACTATCCTTAGATAGTGTTCTTCCTCAGATCAAGTTCAAAATTGCACCTCTGATCAAAACAAGAAGAATTTCTTCATTAAAACATCCGACGCCTCCGACGGCTAAAGATAGAGGAAAATGTTGGCTTTTAAGCCCAACATAAGTCTTCGACAGCTCATCATGCTGAGGGGAATAGCATGGCTAGCCCAACTCAAACGGTAGTTGGTAAAGGCATATCAAACCCATTGACAGCTGAGGATTTGCTAAAAATCCTAAGGGGCATGTTCCAATTTGATCCGACGCCTCCAACGGCTAAGGATAGAGAAAAATGTTGGCTTCTAAGCCCACATAAATCTTCGACAACTTATCATGCTGAGGGGAATAGCATGGCTAGCCCAACTCAAACGGTAGTTGGTAAAGGCACCTCAAATCCGTTGATAGCTGAGGGTTTGCTAAAAATCCTAAGTGGACTTGACTCCACTCTCCCCTCCAAAATCCCTTACCAATTCTCATCCACAGAATGGTAGGTCTACAAATACAGTCGTTGCCAAGTTAACACTATACCTCTGGCACTTCAAATTCTACTTGTCAATTCTCATTAATAGAATGGCAAGTCTTCAAAATTGCTCATATCGCAAATCCAAATTTGTCAAGTTAACACTACCTCTGACATTTTTTTCTTAAACTCCACTTGTCCATTCTCATCAATAGGATGACAAGTCCTCAAATTTTCTCATATCGCAAATCAATTTCTGTCAAGTTAATACCACACCTCTGACAAATTACTGTTAAGTTAACACTATACTTCTAAACAGTACATCGAGTTTCTGTCAAGTTAACATCACACCTCTGACAGTCACCTTCCTTCAGACTTCCATATCGAACCTGAAATGAATGATGCTAAGTTCAAAATTACACCTCTAGCATCCAGGTCATCGCCAAGTTCAACAATATACTTATGGCCATGACTTTTCCTCGGACTTCCTCGTTGAAGTCGAGATGACTAATGCCAAGTTCAAAATTACACCTCTAGCATTACCCTCATTGTCAAGTTAAACATTACACCTATGACAATGACACTTTCAGTTTTCCCAAATGAAAGCTGAAATGCTTCTGAGTCAAGTTAATATCACACCTCTGATTCACATTCTTGTCAAGTTAACATAAGACAAACTTTCAACCCGTTAAGTTAATATCACACCTAAACGGTAAAAACTTTCCTAGATCCCCGCGAATCTAGCCTCACTTGTTATTCTCCTCAACAGAATAACAAGTCTACCCAAAAAATATTGTTAGGTTAACATTACACCATTAGCAGTGTTTTCATTAACTCCCCAGCTGATCTTAATCAAGTTAATCCTAGACCTCTGATAAAAGTTCATCTTCCCTGGGGGTACCAATTCAACCTGTCACTTTCTTTTTATAAAGTGGCAGGCCCACCAAAATTATCTTATCTCTATCAAGTAATATCACACCTCTGACAGCATTGTGGGGTTCCTGAAATAGGATCTTTCTCCACAAAATTTGACTTATTAAGATTATCATCATAGTTTTGACAAGCCAAAGATTCTTTGTTTCTATGCGTCTGACTAAAAAGAAAAAAGAGAGTTCAAGACGATAGAAGAGATAAAAAGAAAAGTGTCACTTTTATTTATATCTAGACATATGAAAGTGATACAAAACGCTCTCTTATACAATGAGATTGAGTGTTACAGTTAAGGAGTACAAAGAAGTCCCTCTCTCTCTCAGAGGTTGCACTCACTCCACAAAGCTGCATACAATTCCAAGTACAGGATGTTTGGAAGGGCACCAAAGTAGGATCGGACATTGTGGCAACGATCAGAAGCTGGTTGCACCATGATGCATGATGTAAACATCGAAGAAGTCTCTGGTTGACCAAGAACAATGGTGTTCTTGAGGTCGAAAGGCAGCAGAATCTTCTGATTCCACCTGACCATCCGAAGTGGGGGTATGATCCTTCATTGATGAACATCTCTTCCACCAGAAGGTCATTCAGTAGGCATGGAGTTTTTCCTCGATGTCACTTCTGGGGTAAGAGAGGAGGTTTTGAGACCTCCCAGGGGATGCTACCCACCACTCTATCCACCGTTACCCCCGCCGCCCTACTCACTCTGACCATGCCATGCCAGCAAGCATGACTGGTGCATCGCGTCCAAAGAGATCTTGGCGAGGGTTAAGTCCCTGTCAGGGACCATGATTTCTGCCCTTGCGGGACGACGGGGACCATGATTTCTTCCCTTGTGGACGAACATCGAACAAGTTCGCCGGCCGAAATATTCTCCCAGAGGCCCGGCAAACATAAGAAAGGATGATCAAGCCTACCTGCAAGAAGCAACAAAATTAGAAAATCTGAAGCTTAGTGTACTTCGACAGAAAACACTAAGTGACAGACGCAGCTATTGCTGAGGATTTCAGACGCAGGAATAGCCCATGCAGAGAGCCAAACTTCTGTGGAGGCAGAAACAGACGCGAATCAAAGCTGTGATATACACGAAATTTGAACGCGATCTAGTTCCACGCCCATGTCTAAAATGCAAGACGCAAAGAGAATCAGACGCGAAAATTGCCGTCTCCCTGTTGGATGAACATGAGTTGCAAGATTCAGGCCTGAGACCTCCAGTCTGAGTTGAGATTCTCCTAAGTCGACAGCCTCAAGACGCGAACTCTATGTGCAAAGCCTGCGGCCAGGTGCCTAAGTCTACTATACTCGCGTCCAGAGAAGTTTAAGCCAATAGCGCAACTTCCAAAAGAGGAAGGCACCAACTGACTTCAGGAGAAAATCCAGATGATGAATCTCTTTAAGAGATATCAAAATTCAGACTTAGTTGGACTAAAAATACATGGCAAATTGGGACGACGTACCCGCAGAGGCCTCTATTAAGAGTTGAACTCTCTGCATTGAAGC